>VDFB02178145.1:0-12053 GCA_007258455.2 Sequoia sempervirens | reverse complement strand
GTGTATATATATATATATTTATTTTTCCAGAAAAAAATTACTTTTTCAATGAGATAAAGTAAACACTTATAGCCAGATGTATATTTACTCATTTAAATTCTACAATGATCTAATTCTCAACATGTTTCATATAAATGTATACTCAAATATATATATATATTATATATATATATATATAATTTTATCATTAAATTTTCCAACATCAAGCAATATATATATACATAAACAAATTCATTTGTAATTTTATCATTAAATTTTCCAGCATCAGCATGATTGTAAACAACAATATATATACATAAACAAATTCATTTGTAATTTTATCATTAAATTTTTTAGCATCAGCATGATTATAAACAACAATATATATACATAAACAAATTCATTTGTAGTTAAATATAACATATATTCACACTTATATATATATATTTAGTTATGCACATAGAGGAAATAAATTACATAGAAAGTAGCATGTAAATCTACAGGGATAACACATTGAAAGACTTGCGAATGCAACTAGTGAGACTCATAGAATATTAGTATCCATGACGAGCTTCCTTTTAATTGCTACACATTGAGTAATTTATGTCAAAATATTGCAAGATTATCAGAATTGGTAGGAAAAGTATAAAGATGCTTTAAAAGAGAATGCAAAAGGCATCCAATTATCGAGAAACATATTTGTTACTTTACTATCTTTACAGTCATGGCTCTCTTTCATGTGTGGCTAGCTAAGAGAAAGATCATGATTTTGGAAGCAAAATATTAGCTACAAGCGATGATGTATCTAGTAAGTTTAGAAACTAGGGAAAATGGCTTTACATGAAAACATATTTTGTTTACATGGGGACTTGAAGGTTGGGGTGGGGCTGTAAAGCCTTCCCATACATAAATTTAAACAACCCCCAATTCAAAAATTCATCCAACATTTCAGACGGAAGTAAAAGTGAATCAACAGTTTAAATTCATTTAATATAATATAATAATATTATTATATATATATATATATATATATAACAACTCTGTATATATATATGTAATAGTATTGTATTTTGGAAAAAATATGCTCAGATTAAAAGGGCAATTTGTAGGTTCTAGACTAGTAGTTGAAATTTAATTCTAAATTTGCAGCAGCAGTGCACAATTTCATACATACTAATTTATATATATATATATAGTTATATAGTTATATAAATATATATAAAATTTATATAAAAAGAATAGAACAAAATAATTACAGATTTGTACAACCAAGAAGTTGATTCACGTACAGTGAATAGAACACTCAAAGGCTTCAAGGGGAGGAATTGATCTTTTCACAGGGAATTCATCAATCTTCGCATTTGAAACTAAAATACATTGGAAAGAGGATTCAAAAACCCTGATAGAATTTCCTCTTTCTTGTTCCTCTCTTTTATGTTCTGGATTGCTGGAAATCTCCTGCGGTAGATTTTCCTCTTTGCCCCTGTATTAATTCCTCCTCTTCTTTCCACTATTTTTAGTTTACTATACTTCAAAAACCCTCTTCCTGACAACCATTTTTTAGTTATCTTTTTTTTGGCAGAGAAAAACAAGAAAGTTTATGGAAAACAATTGTCTATTTTCGTTAATGATTTTCCTCTTTTAAATATTTCTCCCCAATTCCAAATACCTAATCTTGAAAATAATAATAATGAAGTTTATTTTCCATGCACAATATTTATCCTCAGCTATTAATAAAAATACCATTTTTAATTGCAAAATTGAATATCTATTCTGAGTAAATAATAACGAAATATCTTTTATTTGCAATTTAAATATTTATTCAAAATAGTTAGCAAGGAGGTAACATTTAATTGCAATTAGAAATAATTATTCTAAATAAAAACTCATTATCATTTATTTGCAAAAATAAATTCTCTATTTAAAATATACTTAATTTTTTTTATTCCTTTGCACTTTTATTTCACCACAAATTAATTTAATTAAACATTGTAAAATATGAATACTAAAAATAGGGGTCGTGACATCCTTCCTCCCTTAAAGAATCATCATCACGATGATCAACTTAACTAAAGATAAAAATATCATACCTCTTTAATTCCGTTTTACCTTAATGTCAAAAGCAACCCACCTGCCAAAGATATCATTTACTTCAAACACCTATCTATTCATAACAACAATTTTTTTGTGTGGCTAGCATCCAAACACTTGCACACCTCATTAGCACATCATGACTTCATCAATTCACTCTATTTACCTTATCTAATAAAAGCATGCAACTAGTTCATTTCTTTCATGAAATATTCTATATCTTATGCAAGTCTTTTCCATATTCCAAGAAAATAGTTATGTTTATTTTGTTAACATGCCCACTCGTATGAGATGTTAGAATAATTTCCTCTATGATGATGAACAAGCATCCCATACTACTTGTTATCAGCATTAGCGAATTAAAATACTATCAAAAGAAAATTCTCAAACAATTACAACAAGGTCTTCATCTTGGTCAACAACATAGAAGATGAGAAGATCAACAAGTTGATTACCATAGCAACCCGGTATACCAGATGTCAGGAAGATCATCAAGAGCTCAATACTTATTCAACCAGTTACTAAATTTCACAAAAATAAATAAATCTCAATCTATAATCATGTATAATCCTTTACCTTTTTACAAATGCAACAAGAGTGCATCCAAGAGAAGTGCATTACATCAATTAACTAAACAAGCCATACAATGATCCATGCAATGATACATATCCATCTTCTGAATTACATAAAGAAAATAAAATATTTAATCAATCTTCAGCTTCCATAACCCAGTGGTCTTTTGCAAGCTGAAGGTCAAGAGCATGGTTAAGGTGCTTTTCCCACCCAACCATGAAGCATAACACTTTCCCGGGATTCTTCCTAACTCGAAGAACACTCGGCCCTGCATGAGGCACCTAGAAACCAATAACAATAGGGCAGGAGGGAAACTCTCGATGCATTCCTAATGCCTTATATGCAATCTTATACTAGAATGAGCATATTTATTGCATATAGGATGTGGCAGAGAAACATATAAAAATTCTAGGCATTCATTATCCATCTATTTCAATGGTACAACTCGCTTTGGCCAAAGCATATATACAAAATTTGGTTGATCTTGGAAAAGAAGATCACCTTGTTTGTTAACCCACATTTGACATCCTATCCTGAAAGGTAAGCTTAAAATTTGTCACACACAACACATTCAACAAGAATAATCAAATTGCATAGAATAAGGACTAGATGATATAATAGTGCAAATCATGCTCAAGTGCACATAGAATGAATAATTAACAAACAACAATACATAACCCCTGGTGCCTAACTCACACATTGTATGAATACATAATTTACCTGTAGCTCCTTACTCACAAAAATATGGAACATGTCTTGTATACAATGTGCATTACTCATTCAAGTTTTCATACAATAAATATGGTAAGTGCATCTCTCGCACAAGTGCATCACTCGCACAAAAGGTGAAATATGCATAAATTATAGTAGTATAGTTAGAGTGATCATTACTCGATCCAATAAACACAAAGAGTTTCAAAAGTATATCTCACACACAAATTAAGAAAAGTAATCATTACTCAAGTACTTTATCTGCACAAAGGAATCAATAACTTGCTCTAGTGCATCACTCACACAAGAACAACAATAACATGAAATATGCATCACTCATATTAGTATAAGTTTAATTAAAGCAACAATTTTTCCATGATATGAATACAATCATCCATACAAATGTGTCATTCACATGGAGCATGAGAAGTGCATTATTGTGCAAGTATCATTCTCATATAATGCATATGTACAAGTACTTTCATTAAAAACACTCAAGCATATAAGATTCATCACCTCATTCACTTTTTCCTTGTCTAATAGACAAATCAAGTTATTTATCAAATCAAATTCTATCATGAATTACCAATGAAGATTCTCAAGACATCAAAACCTTGCATTTTCAAAAGGTCCCGTGGATTCTATTAGATCCAAGTCTTGTAGGAATAAGACGTTGCTCAACAATCAACTTGCCCCTAGCACTAATACAAATATTCTTGCCTTTAAAACATTCTTCTTAGGTTTCCTACCTTCAAGAACGCTCAACCAATATTTATCCATTATCATCAACTTTATTTACTTCACATGTGTTCTTCCTTCTTCCTCTCATCAGAAAGTTCTTTTCTTCTTCCTTTGTATCTTATCAACTCATTCATCCTTTACATCATCAGAGAGATCTCTCTTCACAATATATTTCTCTTATTAATTCACTTTTACTGTCGTGCATCATCATTCCTAGGTTTTCACCATGTTTTATCCTTTTTGACTAACTCCAACTACCACCGTGTATGATCTATCTTGGCTTATCTTAAATAGTCATCATCACTCTTACTAGAAATTCATATGAAAATGTGACTAAGGCGAAGGGGCCTCACACTTCTAGATTTCTTTGAATTATCAGCCTATGTCTAAACTTCTAATTGGTTCCAATTAACCATCAAAGAATCACCCATACTAGGGTTCACTTTTCAATGGTTCATATACCATAATGCAACCTAAACATAAAAGACTTGAGGCTTGAGTGTTGAACTTGAGTGCTCTGATACCAAAATGTAAGGTTCGAAAAATTTCACTTACTAATAATTTAATAGAATAAAATTATCATAAAAAGGTGCAGAATAAGTAGAATAATTAAATTATTTTCATCACTAAATTCGAATGGAATAACATACATCAATGAATCAAAGTATATTAAGACAAGGCGGTGCCTTCATTAGATTTAGCCATGTAGGCTTACACATGAGTTATCATCTCAACAATACATACAAATTCAAATACTATAATGCAAATTAAGGAAATAGCAAGATCATAAATGCATCCACAAAAGAGTCCATAAGACAGAGATTTCATGAGTGGAAAACCCTCGTAGGGATGAAAAACCACTCGTAAAAGTGCCTTACTGGCTTAATAAAATACCTCACTGGCAGAGCCTTACTGGCTACAAATTATCAATGGTTACAAGATGCCTCATAGGAAATGATCATAATGTCACACTGACATGACCATTCTTTACACAATTCTAGATATCATATATTGCACTTAACAAAGGACATATTGAAGTTCATATACAAGTCACATAATCTTCAAGCAATATTTTCAAGTTTCACCAATGCATCATCCTTGCAAATGAGATTAAGGTAATTCCAACACTATCATGAATCGCTCCCAAGTATTTGCTAATAAGACAATTTTACCTCCAATGACCTCTCAAATATCACACAAGAAGTACACTGAAAACCATAAATCAATCACATAAAGCTTTATGAAAGTAATCCTAGCATTGCTAAATGCACAAATGCTTATGCAATTATAACAATAATATTTACTTTTAAACTCATTGATTCATAGAGAGTTTAACAGTAAGAGAGTAAAACTATAAAAGAGTTAAGAAGGTATAGCTCATGTATGTATGAGAATACATATATAAGCTAGTGAAAATATATGAGTATATGTTCTTATAAGTACACTTGTCCCTGCACATAAAAATGACACGAGTTGCAAATAGATGATAACAAGATACTATCATAGGTTACCAACATCTTACCTTAGTCATATTCCACTATAGTTATGAAAATTTTCAAATGGCTACATTAAGTAAATGAAAAGAAAGAAAAGAAATCATTGATCTCAAATGTGATATAACTCTCCCTTTTTACAAATAGATATTCAAGGGTCCTTAGGGTAACTACATGAGTCCACCTTTATCTCAAAGGAAAATGTAAGTATCCACTTCATATCGATATATATATATATATATATATATATATATATATATATATATATATATATATATATATATATATATATATATATATATATATATATATATACCAACATATGTCCATTTAATAATGAAATTTAACATACCATTATACTCAATGAATAAAAAGAGTAGATAAAAGAGTAGATAATGCATAGTTCTCACAACTTATACAAAGTTCAATAATTCAAGCATTCTTTTAGAGTTCTCTATTTGGTTTGTAAAGAATGTAATTTTCAAGAGGATAGTTTTACATATTTCACTAAGGAACCTATTTCACTCTAATGGTTAATTGAAATACAAATTTTACATAACTGTGCCAAAAACTTCCATTTAGAAATATATGCATTTCAGGGAATAAAACTTGATCAACATATACATACATGTCTATATATATATATATATATATGTTCGATAAAGATAAACAATCTTATCACAAAAATTACATAACACTTAAAACAACAAAATTTTAATCATCCTAAATCAGATTTCTACCATCTATTCTTTTCTTTTCAATTCCAATCTTATTATTATATATATATATATAAAACTAGACATATAGAAAAATTACATCTTTAGCTGAAATAATCCACATTTGTCATAATCAAACGTAATGATATAACAAGTCGATTTGAATGCATGTGAGAGAGAGAGATATATGTTTATATATATATATATATATATATATATATATATAAAGCAACATATATAAGATATATATGGTATATGGTCGTCCGGAATGGATGACTTTAGCCGAGGTATCGCAGAACTCCCACTGACAGGTCTTTAGGATATTGGTCGGATTTGTTCTTCCGTTTTGGTGGAGCGACGTTTATCGAGGTTTTGTGGCGTGGCGGTCTGGCTTGGCCGGACCTGTTCAGGTTCTGGCTGGGCTCTCGGTTTTATTTGGGCTCGTTTGCCTATCCGCGCTAGGTGCTCTTTTTGATGGATAATCGAGAATCTTCTAGGTTTGTCTCAATATGGACTGCTCGCTGATCGAAACCCTCTCCACAGGGTTCGAAGATTTTTGATAATAATCTTTTCTCGGTGGAACCTGAGAAAGTCGAGATGGGCTTGGTAGGAGGGCCTAGAATTCTGAAGATTAATGGGTGCCTCGAACGGTGTAAAGAGAGGCCGAGCGTAGTCATTCCAATGGAGATGTTGGCTGAAGACATTGATTATTATGCACGACATTCTCTTTATTGCAAATTCTTAGGTTTGAAAATTTCTTTGCAATTCTTGGAGATGTGGGCTCAAAAGACATGGATGCCTGAGGGAGAGATGGAGATCCGCCTCCTGGCAAATAACTACTTCATGGTTACTTTTGATTGTTTGGCTGATCGGAATATGATTTTTGAAGGGGGCCCGTATTTTTATAACCAGGTGGGCTTATTTATTAAGCCATGGCATGCTGGCTTCAACCCGGCAGAGGAACTTCCGAATCGGGTTCCGGTTTGGGTCCGTCTTCCAAGGCTCCCTGTGGAATGCTGGCGAGAGGATGTGTTGTGCCTTTTAGCCTCGAAGCTGGGGAAACCTGTGGGTTCTTCTCAGCAAACACAATTCAAAAAGGTAATGACTTTTGCCCGGTTTTGTGTAGAAATTGATTTAAGTAAGCCATTGCCAGACTCGTTAGAAGTGAGTGCAGGAGATTATTCATGGGTGCAACAGCTGGATTATGAAACACTTCCCTTCCGTTGTCGCTTCTGTCATGAGTATGGTCACCTCCTGCGCAGATGTCCAAAGGCCAAGCCTTTGGAGGCTCATTCTTCTCAACCTTCAGCTAATCCACCTAGGGTGGATAAGGGCAAGGACCCCATTCAGGGTTCTGGTGGTAGGGAAGATGGATTTATTCCCGTTAGAGGCCGAAACAGAAATAAAGGTCATAAAAGGACTTTGAAGGACAGGCAGGAGGAGGACACCTTCAACAGGTTTGAGGTGTTGGAGGATCTTAGTCAACAGAGGAAACCTGTGATTTTGGATCTAGACTGGCGGGGATCCTCCTCCCAGATATTGATCACATTATTCCTTAGTTAAGGGTAATGCTTGCTCCCAAGAGAGTGGGGTGGGGAGCTGCCATGCTTGGGCTTTCGAGGCTGGGAAGATTCTAGTCGCTCTTTGCTCAACTCCGTGAGGGGGATTATGGTCTACATCGACATGGGGACTTCGGCTCTAGGGACAGATCGTCAAATGGAGGTTCAAGTTGAGTTGGGTGGTAGTGCTGAGGTAGTGAAAGATAGTGAAGATAAGTTTCACCTCTTGCAAAAAGTTGGTCCAGAGGTGGGCAAGAAGAATATTAAGGCGTCCTCTCAGTTGGGTGTTCTGCAAAAAGTTCTCAAGAGGGGGGGGCCGGAGAAAATTTCTAAGCTGGGAAGGAAGAAGGATGAGGAAAAGATTAAGATGATAGGGGAGACTTTGGTGGAGGCCCCGCCTACTAAGACTGATTCACATTTTTCATGCCCTTAAATGGATAGGTCTCTCTCTTGGAATGTTAGGGCTCACCAAAGCGTCTCTAGATTGCAAAAGCCTGCCCGGGATTTGATTAGTGTCATTCACCATGTTCTTTTTGCGTGAGACTAAGCTCTCTCACTGCGGAGGGTATGATGATCTAGTTCCCAAGTTATGGGGAATGGTGTGATGCCAATGCATTGGTGCTCAAGGGTCTTCCGGGCGGTGGTACGTTTATGGAACCCACAGAAGACGGCCCCCTTGGTGGTGTCTTTTTCTGTGTCCCCTTCCATATGCCCCTCTGTTTTATGTCGTGGGAAATTGCTCTTCTCCACCGTATGCACCTGTGGAGTTGCAAGGAAAGCAACTTTTGTGGTCCAACATTCGCTTAGTTCGCAGCTTATTTCCCTACCATCCTTGGATTATTGGAGGCGATTTTAATGCTATCACAGAGCTTGCAGAGAAACGAGGTGGTATTGCAAGGTTGGAGGCTTCTGCATTATTGCTCCAGGACAATATCTCTGCTTTGAATCTTGTGGATATCAAACCTGGCAATGGTCTTTTTACTTGGAATAATAGGAGAATTGGTGATGCCTCTATTTCTGAAAGACTTGATAGATTTTTGGTGTCTAGTTTTTGGGTGGGGGACAGGTGGTTGATAAGCTCTGAAATTTTGGATGGTCGTGGTTCTGATCATTGGCCTATTAAGCTTGTAGTTGATGTGCCTCAACGGTGTGCTATACAGACCTTTAAGTTCCAACTCATGTGGCTTAGGGATGAATCTTCGTTTTCCCTAGTTATGGGACTGGGGAAGCGATAAGGAGAATCGCCATGTACTCTTTCTCAAAGAGGCTCCAGTATGTTAAATATAGATTGAAAAGATGGAATAGGAAGCATTTTGGTAATTTATTTCAGGAAAAGCAAAAGGCGCGAGATAATCTGGATCTAATTACTAGACAAATTCTAGATCAAGGCCTCTCAGAGGAGCTGAGTTTATTAGAGGTTGCTGCAACAAAAGAGCTTGAGGAATGGGAGTTAAGAGAAGAGATTTTTTGGAAACAAAAGTCTCATATTGAATGGTTCCAGGCTGGGGATCAAAACACTGCTTTCTTCCATAACTCTGTTAAGGATCGGAGACAAGGTAATGCTATTTCTTCTATTCTGTTGCCTAATGGGTAATCTTTGTCCTCTTCAGCCTCTATTTCAGCCGAATGCATTCAATATTTCTCTACCCTTTTCTCTAAGGATTCGCCTCCTGCGGAGGAGGATGAAGCTAAAATTTTAGATTGTATCCCGAAGCTGGTGACTAATGAAATGAATGAATCATTGCTTGCTCCTATTACCTTGTCGGAGCTTGAGAAGGTTGTATTCCAGATGAAGAAAGGTAAAGCTCTTGGGCCTGATGGATTCCCCATTGAATTTTTTCAAGATTTCTGGGAAGTGGTTAAATTGGACCTTTTAGAGGTTGTCCAAGAATCCTTTATGCATAAACAAATGTTGAAGTCCCTAAATGCTACATTTTTAGCTCTTATTCCTAAGAAGGTGGGAGCTAACTCCTTGGATTTGTTTAGGCCTATAGCTCTATGTAATGTTGTGTATAAAATTATTACTAAGTTGATCGCAGAAAGGCTGAAGCCTTGGCTTGATGACTTAATTTCTGAAGAGCAGGGGGGTTTTGTTGCTGGAAGACAGATCATGGATGGGGTAGTTATTGCTACTAAGGCCATCCATTCTATGGAATCCTCAAAAGATAAATCTATGTTTATCAAGTTAGACATGGCTAAAGCTTATGATCGTGTTAAATGGAGTTTTCTATTTAAAATCCTTGGAGCTTTTGGCTTTGCTGAGGGTTGGATTGAATGGGTTAAGAGTTGTGTCACTTCCTCCTCCTTTTCGGTGCTTATCAATGGTGAGCCCACTTGTTTGTTTGGTGCTTCTAGAGGCCTTAGGCAAGGAGATCCCCTATCTCCTTACTTATTCATCCTCCTTGCGGAAGGCCTGGGAAGACTCATTCGTGCTCAGGTTGCTAGTGGATTGCTTCAGGGATGGAGTTGGGGAGATGGTATTCCTCATCAGTCTCATCTGCAATTTGTAGATGATACTGCCTTGATGGGTAGGGCTAAGGTTGAGGAGGCTCTCAATTGGCGCAGTGTTTTGGACAGTTACTTGGCAGCTTCTGGGCAATGCATAAATGAGGGGAAGTCCTTCATATATTTCTTCCACACTCCTAAAAGTATTCAAAGGAGAATTGCTGGTATCCTTCATTTTCAGATTGGTTCGCTTCCTTTTTCCTATCTTGGAATCCCTCTTGCTGTTCGCTCTCTCCCCAAAAGGTTTTGGCAAGAGGCTCTTGATAAGTTTCGAGGATTGGTCAGTCATTGGACTTGCAGGTGGCTTTCTTCAGCAGGTAGAGTGACTCTTTTAAAGTCGGTGGTCCAGGCTCTTCCTATTTATAAATGCTTTGTTCTTTCTGCTCCTTCAAGTTTTATTAGAGATTTTGAGAAATTGTCTCGTCAGTTTCTGTGGGCTGGTAATCTTCTTCATAGAAAATGGAGTCTTGTGAAGTGGGATGTTGTTTGTAGGCCAAAGCAAGAGGGGGGTCTTGGTTTACGGCGGGCTGATTTGAATGGGCAGGCCTTGGCTGCTAAGTTGTATTGGCGCTGGTGCTCTCAACAGCATATGTGTTGGGCTAAAATTCTGACCTTCAAATATTTGGGGGCAGGAGAAAGTAGGGAGGTATCAAGGTTTAGTATGGAGGGGAAAGGCTCTGTGATCTGGAGTACCCTTAAACGTGGTGCCAAGTTGGTTAAACAGGGACTTTTTTGGATTTGTAATGGGGGTCGAGATGCTCTTTTCTGGTATGATTCTTGGGATGGCTACCCACCCATTGTGTCATCTCATCCCCATCTCCAAGATTTGTGCCAGATTTTTGTGGAGGCGGGTTGGAGTCATGTGGAAGATTTTAAATCTCAACAATCTTTGGGTCAAATTTCTGTGTCTAGGTGGAAGAGCCCCTTGGATTGGCCTCCTGGTGGTGCAGTGGAGGATCGTCAAGAGCTTGCTAAGATTTTATCGAGTCGTGTCAGCAATTCTCTCCAAGGGGCTGATGTGCTTGCTTGGGGACCTGACTTGAAAGGAAAGTTTTCGGTTGCCTCTGGTTATCAGGTTTTGGATAAACAGGTCTTTGGAAGCTCCCAGGTTTCTTGGTGGAAGCATGCTTGGAATAAATTTGCTTGGCCTAAGTGTAATTTTTTCTCTTGGCTCGTGGTTCAAGGTAAGTGTCTTACTTGGGATAATCTTTGCAAACGTGGGTTCCAGGGCCCCTCCATGTGCAGTCTATGTGGTCAGCATGATGAATGCTTATCACATCTATTTTTTCAGTGCTCTTTTGTTAAGACTATCTGGCATCACTGGTGGAATCTTTGGAGCTTACCGTGTTGCCATGTCTCTTCTTTGGAGGATTTTTGGAAGAGACAGGGTTCTTCTCCTGCTACAACCTCTTTTCTTAAAATTGCTTTGAGCATTGGTCCTAGTTTGATTGTTTGGCAAATCTGGTTGGAACGTAACAGAAGAATATTCTTGGATAAAAAATTGCTTGTGGGGCAACTTTGGAGGCGAATTCTTGGGGCTTTGCTGGAGACTTTAACTGCAAAGTGTGACTTGTCTGTGCCGATTGCTCCTGGGGACTTGGGTGTTGTAAATTCCCTAGGTCTTGCCACAGGGGGGAAGTGTATTATGAGTAAAGTGCATCGTAGGCGTGGGCGTGAGAGGGTTG
>VDFB02178144.1:0-47784 GCA_007258455.2 Sequoia sempervirens | reverse complement strand
GAACACCAAAATCGAACTCTGTGAAGCTCTTTGTGATCCCAGCTGTGGAAATACTCACTATCTGATTAGGGTGGATATTTCACCACCGAAACCAGCCCATACGAAGAGGGTTTTCGTCCTCAGTTCACAACCCAAGCAACCTGGGAGCAATCCGGCAGCATTTCGTTATGTTGTTAAAGCAAAGATAGCCAAATGAGAGCCAAAATAATAATATAAAGAACTAGGGTGATGGACTTCAAAAACTTCTTAATTCCTCCCTAGAAACCAACGCCCGTCTCCTCTTTTGAAATATTAAACTTTTTAAAATATAACTTCTCCCTTCTCTAGGCGTCCATACATGAGGAGATATAATATTAATAAATCTTTTAAAACAACTTAAGTTGTTCAACTAGGCTCAAGGTACCTTTTTCGAATGACCACAAACATCAACTTAAGTTTGTAATATAACTTTATTAAACAACTTGAGTGACTGAATTAAATAAATATCAAATACTGCAACCTTAGGCTCTCCAAAAATCAACTGAGAAATAATCCTGCTGCAAATACTGGCCTGGGACCAACTCCCGCAAAGATGACTTACTATAAATAGGACTACTAAAAATAGTAAGTATATACCAAACGCCACAACTAAGTGAACTGAAGACCATTTTGGAACACTATGACCAACTAAAGATAGCAACATCATAAACTGGCCACTGCTATAAATAGAAACCCCTCTGAAAACCCCAACATTGAATTGCTAAAATAGCACTTACTATAAATAGCATATTGCTAAAAATAGTGACTTCAAACTCAATTAGAGCACAAACCGAGCGGCCATTGAAACTTACTAAAAATAGTAAGTCCGAAAAAGGTTGTTAGATGCAGATGCATTCATACCACTACGAAGCTCTTTGAAAACTCAGAAAGAATCTAGAAACCAATCTTGCATGCAAACCCCTGATTGAAATGCATGTCACATCCTTTTGAAGCTCTCTGAAAACCCATAAGGAATCCATGAACCAAACTACAAAACTCCAACATGCAAACCCTGAATCCACAAAAGAGGCATCCAAACAGCAGAAACCCTAATTCTACATCTAGTTGGCCTAAGGGTATCCAAGAATGGGCTAACAGTCACTGGAAAGTGTAGTGCTAAAAATGGGGACATTACACAATCTACCAATCATAACAACAAAGCAACAAATTCCTAGATCCCAAACCCAGAATGGAAGTCTGCCAAGCATAACATCCTCTGACTTCCACTGCGTTGTTCTGATATTAACTTCACCGTGCTAAAAATGGTGAAGCAACTCATCGGAATCCATCCAAACCATAGTGCCATACCTGTCACCACCTGGATCTCAATACAATTGAAACTCACATCTGTTAGTCAAGAGGAGGTAAGAATATCTAGACATGTCTACACCACAACATCCCCTTTCATTCTCTGCAAATCTCCTATGGATGTGTTGACTATCCCTCATAGGTGCTGGAAGATACGTAACTGCTCCTCCCAAATCAAGGGAATGATAAAACTCTCCTCCATCACCGTTGTAAAGACTAATCAAGCCATCATGCCTACTAACACTGCAACCTCTCTGAAGCCATGTCTCCAATGGAAATTTTTGAGACAAAGAAGTTGCAAACTCTATCTAGTACACATCAGCATAATGGTAATCTGAACTCTGACCCTGCAAGTAATCCTCTGAATATAACTAAGTCAAACACCTACAATCTCTAGTTCCATCTTCTGTAGATGGCAACTCTTCATCCCACAATGGATGGTATAAATCCTGAGCCAATCCTCACCTATTCATCATCAAGTCATCAATGTGTGGACTAAAGGAAAAGTGATGAGCACTCCTCACTATGCAATCAAGATAAAATACCCCTGCCTCTATCAATGGTTGACCGTCATAGCTATGGGGAACACACTCCTCATCACTTGAATCACTTGAATCAGAAGATGGCTCACGTCTCTAATTCTGAATAGCTAATTGGGAAGATGCTCTGCCAACCCTCTCTGCATACCCATTAGCATGCTCTCTATCATGAAACAATTGGAGATATTCTAATTTTATCTCCTCCAAAGCACTCTTGATGAACCACAAATCACGAATGTGAGTACCAGCCAAGACCCCATACCGTCTCTCCTCAAATTTTGTTATCCAAAGAAGGTACTCAACATACTTATGAGTGCAATCAAAACAAGATAAGGTTGAATCAACCTTCTCTCCCATAACCTTCAACTGATCTATCCATCTCTGTGGCTCAATAAGCTGTCGATCAAAATCAGCTGCATGGGATTTTATAATTGATTTTCTTCCAAGAGAGGGAAACACATCAACATGAGAACCATTCTCCCCACTAGGTGACGCCCTGCACATCTCCTATGAAAAAGATGGAATAGTGTTGTGATCAATCACACAACTCTTTGCAGAATCCACCACCTCATCACAAGAGCTATCAATAACCTGCTCTGCATCACCTAAAATGAGACTATCCTCAGAGACCTGATGCAACATATGGTTCCCTACTACTCTCAACCAATGCACTCATCCCATCTATGTCACTTGCACCTATAAATGTAATGGACGTAGCCACATCCAGGTAGTGTGCTCCTTACCACTACCCATGGGTGTAAGCTCATCACCAGTTACTATCATAGATATCGAAACTGTAATTGTTGGGGATGATGACTGCAATAAGCTCAACTCCACGGTAAGCTCATCTATTCGTAACTTTGACTCTTGAAGGGTTGTTTGAGCGCTCTTCAAAGAGTCTGTGGTGACCTCAAACTCATAGGTGAGCTCATCAACCTCCTCTTCCTTACCATTTAAAGCATCATAATAGATACCATCAAGCATGAGAAGATGATCTCTATCTAATAATAGTTGTAGGTAATTATTCTTCATTACCCCAACTACATCTCTAAGAGCTTGAAACTCTGTGGGGGGATGTCCATTATCGCAATGCTCATCTATCTCAAGAGTACTCCAACAATAATTTGCCAACATCTACCAAGCAACATCAAAATGCTCTAAGGCGGTAACAATCATACTGTCATTTACCTTCAATTGCCCTTCCAAATGATGATACCCCTGTGTCAAAACATCTCTACACAAATCTTCTTATTTGAAATCAGCACTATGATAAGAGGTTGAATCATCATCACTCACTGTTTGGTAACCATCATCATGTGTGCCATCAATTTTTCACATATCATCAGCAAAGGTACTGTTGTTATGTGCCTCATAGGATGGCTCAACTAACATGTTAGAAGCTGCTGATTTGACATTATCATCGCACACTTCTTCCAAAGTAGATGCTTGTTCATCCAAAGAGCTATCCCAGGGCCATTCTCCATTAAACAAATTTTCTTATTTATCTTCCATGGTCTGATTTATAAAATCGGTCTTGTTGTGGCATGAATCCACAATACATAAAGCATCATTAATACCCATAGCTTGAGTATCAACATTAGACAACCCCTCGCAACCATCATTTTCATGTGTAATGGTGGTTATCTCATGCTGATGCAAAGATATCAGACTGTTGTCACAAACATCAAAACTGTTATGGCTTATATTCTCCATACATTCCTCGTGTTTGACACTCACAGCTTGCATGCCAACATTAGAAGTCCTTCCTACAACATTCCCCACACGTGCCATAACATTTAAATCATGGTTACGCTCAAAAGAATGACTGCTGTCATAAAAATCAGAATTGTTATTAGGGTTCATAACAACTTCTTGAGCGCTGAAAGTAACATCAAGAGCTTCTACAAAACTATCATCGAGATGTAAGACCTTCTCATCATCAATCACTTTAGATTTGAACACATGTTCTTCTACCTGCTCCTCAATACGTTCATCATCACATTTTGATTCATTCTCGTTGCCTGCTGCAACTCCTTGCCCATGATCACCTGTAAGCCGAAAATCATTTTGAAACAGTTCTTTTTTCTTATCCTTTCCTTCAAATTTTGCAAACAGCTTTAAATATCCTCATTTAGTTTCAAGATCCCTCATCAAATCATACAAATTTTGCATCAATTCAAACATGGATTTGTCTAAAACCATATTTCCTTTGTTCTGAATTTCAATGACTCACCCAACAAGATGGCAGGAAACTGCTCTGATACCACTGAAATGTCCCACCCCAGGTGAACACTTGCAAATTAATATTTATGCCTTGCTTGATTATTTGTTTTTTGAGTTCATGCTCTTTGGATGATTTTCAAATGGTTTAAAGATATAGTTTTCCACGTAATACCAATGGAAACACAAATGCAAGATAAAGAATATTGACAAACTATTATAATGAAGCCAACTGCTGTAGCATAACTCTTTACATATGTATTTCAAATCAGGTTTACCATTCAGATCTTGCAATACAAAACTTAACCAAATCAGAACAACATTACTTTGCACAATAATTTAATCATACCCAGAAGTTCAATAACATCCATTGCTGGTCTGAACTTATTACAACAACAAATCTGGAAAGAGCAGTTTAGACGCCTAGCTCAGAAATGAGCTTTCTCCAGTTTTAATTTATTTGCAGATTGAAACAACGACCTGGACGTCCTCCAAGAAGAAGATTGCAAGCCTAAAGCACAGGCGTTTCAGCCACCACTTCATACGCCTAGAAAAGATTAATAATACAGCCTGTTGAGATAAATTCTACCCTTGCATAACACCCACGTGCTGGTTGTAGTGGATGCAAACAGTGAATAAAATGATCTCAAATGGTCATTCTTTAAATGATATAAATCTGCTCTTTCAAACCCTCATTGAAATCAGAAGTTAATCACTCAAATATGCACAAGGAGACTCCCACGTGCCAAGTGGAAAGGCACAGCCAGAAATTAAATGTTCTTCAAGGATGAGCTTTAAAACTTCTGATCTGCCTTTTAATCCCTCATGAAAACTGATAAATCTCTCCAATTAAGCACAAATGTGACTTCTAAGATAAAGTCACCAATAAGCAAACCTGAGATGATCTTTCACACCCTCGGAAAGCTCGATTCAAGAAGAAGCCATGCTCTCCAAAATCGTCGGAGCTGAAAATCCTAGCTTCCACCTCCAATATCAAAACACAAAGCCAAAGTTGAGAGAATAAACAAGAATGAATGAAATCCCTTTCAAAAAACCTTTATATACTTATCCTCAAGAGGTCGATTTCATATGGAGGCAATATAATCATTAAAATAAAATATATTCAATTTGTCTTCACACTTTATTAACCCTCAAAGTGGGCGCCCATCAAAAGCACTTTATAATTTGACTTAAATGCACTTTATATAATTGACTTTATAATCGTTAAATAACCCCTTCATAATAAAGTCAATAAAATATTTAAATGATGTGCACTTTTATAATAATTAATTATTATTAAAACTTTACTTTAATAATAATTAAAACTCCATAAATAAACGTCATTCATCAATTCTGACTTTGCCACCGGCTTACCCACTACACACTCTACTCAACAGGATGCCTTACTAAAAATAGTAAGGTTGGCCTCTATCAACACACTGACTTACTATAAATAGTAAGTATATTAAAACGGAGCCAAAACACCCTGAATAACATCACTTCTGAACAGACTAAGGATCTGGAGATGAAAACACTGCCAACAGCCAACTGAGGATCTAGCAAACTCCAACACTAGGCCCTCTAATCACCCTGATTAGCCTATGAGGACCCGATGATAGGCTAAACCACCAAACTGTAATGCACACCCAAAAAGGGGACATTACAATCACCAATTACAACAAAAGCACACAGTTTCAAAACTTGTGAATTATAAGGACCACCCTCGCAAAATTAATCTACAAACTATGAAAGAACCTCAAGTTAATTATACAAGGAAGAACCTCGAAATTCAATTATAGCTATAGAAAAGAATGCAGAATTAACATTTACAGTTACTAATATTTTTAAAGAGGATTAGAATAGTTTTGCCTCAATGTAGAAAAATAAGGGTTCATCACATAAATTTACAGTTGGAGAATAAGGTAAAACCAATGAGAAGATCGCATCATATGAATCCACAGTACACAGAAAGATTATATGTTGAAAACAGCTGGGCATTAGAAAGTAAGAAACTTTTACTTTTAAGTATTTGAAAGCAAATAGGTGTCAACTGGGGTGATTATATCAAAGATTTTAGAACCATGTCATAAATTATTAAATACTAACCAAATAACTCAAGCTTGATCTTTTCAGGATATAGTTAGAATATTCTTAGAATTGGGATCCATGCAACTGGTTACCTGCGTTTGCAGGGCAGACAATGGACATCTTTAGCAAACTACAATGTAGAGCAGTTGTCACGTAAGCTCAATTCAGTTGCCTAGGAATGGTTCACATGTTATAATATAAGAGCAACAGGAATCTATGTTTAAGTCTTCATTGGAATCTCACAGTAAAGGTAAGGACCGTATTTTTGGAATGGTAAATGTCCACTGCCTTTTTTTGAGCTACAATGACTGATGGTTCACATGTTATAATATAATAGCAACAGGAATCTATGTTTAAGTCTTCATTGGAATCTCACAGTAAAGGTAAGGACCGTATTTTTGGAATGGTAAATGTCCGCTGCCTTTTTTTGAGCTACAATGACTGATGGACAGGGAAAAATATTATAATATGGTTCCAATGGTCCAATCCATGATTAATGTTGAAATGATTATAGAAAAAAATAGGTTCTGAAGAACTAATAAAAACATCAGGAATAAGTACCCTTGTCACCATTGGAATGAAAAAGAAACATAGGACCAAAATGCACATTAATCATGCATAATTTAGGCCCATTTCTTGTAATATGCGTACATCATGTAACTAATAGTTCCTAATAACAATTAATTCAGAGTTAATGGCATTTGGCCTACCTGGAAAAATCCAACTGAGCCTCCACCAAATATACGGTTATATCTCTCAATTTTTTTAAGGATAGAATCCACCTCTGGCTCATTGCGCCGTCGAGTTGCAGATTCGCATGGTATCAAGAGGTTGATTGGCCTCCGACAAATTGGGCACTTGCAGGGCTGAATTGCTGAGCTGTGATGCCACACACGAAGTATGCATTCCCCTGAAAAAGTGGAATGCCATAAACAAACATGCCTTGTGTAAAGTAATTTTTACAGATACAAATAATAACATTTATTTAAACACAAGGAATAATTTAAGAGGACCAAGACAACTATCAACTGAGTCCTCAAGAAAGAATGCATTGCCATAAAATCAATTCTCTGGTTGATTTTAAAATCATAAATATCATAAGATCCACTTCAGGTCTCCCAAAAGAATAGCACAAAGAAGTTTAGAACATGAATACATTTTCACCCGGAATAATTCATTAAATTTTGAAGACAGGAGAGTCCTGTATCTATTCTATCTTTTAGAGATTTAGAAATGTAATCTAAGGAAGAGCTCTTTCAATTTATTTTTCATGATGTCTTATTTTGTTTGCTTGGTCTCTAGACATATTTCTAAATTTCCCAAAGGTCCTGCTGCTCAGTATGCAAGCTTGATCATTTGCAGCTTGAAAATCACAGAGAAGGATGGAGCCTAGGGACAAATGCAAATATGAATGCTTTCATTGAAGGCAAAGGAATTATCAAGAATAAGAACTTGCAGATCATCTACAGAACCTATCATAGACTAGAATATTATAAGAACCAGCTAATAATTACAGGCACCCTGTAAGGTAAAGAAAGTGGAAGTTAAACGTATACATATTTATAAATTTCCCAAAGGTACTGCTGCTCAGTGTGCAAGCTTGGTCACTGCAAGTGCATTCAGTGATCAAGAACAAGGGCTCCCACTATTAAAAACTACTAAATAGTAACTACATTTGCAACTTGAAAATCACAGTTAAGGGTGAAGCGTAGGCACAAACACAAAAAATATATAATATTGCAAGATAATCATATGAGAACTTGTAGATCATCTAAAGAACTTATCATAGACTAGAACATTATAAGAACCAGCTAATTACCCATAGACATCTGTAAGGTAAAGAAAAGGAAGTTGAATGTATAAAGCAGGTATTTCATGAACCAAAATCATGAAATCATATCAATTCTTAACGATAAAGAGAGTAAGTCTTTCATGTACTAACTAAAATTCTAGCAAGGTTAACATCTAGAAAATGTAGATTACATACTATTTATCAAAGAATATTAAATCAATGTCATACAAAATGGAGTACAGAAGACTGCTACAAAGGCTACTATGATATGAAGATGGTATGGAACTCCCATAAACAAGCTAATTTGTACATTCAAGGAGAATAAGTCCCACAAAGAACAGGTGGTCATGTACAAACTCACTAAAACCAGAGATCATCCTTCATCCTTCAGCATGGATAACTTATCAAATTAT
This sequence comes from Sequoia sempervirens, assembly GCA_007258455.2. Classification (NCBI taxonomy): domain Eukaryota; kingdom Viridiplantae; phylum Streptophyta; class Pinopsida; order Cupressales; family Cupressaceae; genus Sequoia; species Sequoia sempervirens. The sequence goes on along the minus strand of VDFB02178144.1, from coordinate 39,406 downwards.
GTTTTATCTGAACTGCCTCCTTAATTGACCTTATTAATGATTTGCTCCTTTTGACATCATCTATGATTAATTTATCTTTTAATGTGATAACATCTATAATTGAGAGAATCTCAAACCAAGCTGCAGAATCTGCAGCATCAAAAAATAGTCAAGATAATTGCAATAGTTTCACTTGAATCTCAAGCTCAAACTTGCAAGCAACTTCGTAGTAGTTGACTATCATCCAGAACTCATGCTGCTTCTCACTATTATTGATTTCTGTGGATAGGATCCTACGACTTCATCACTTTAGTACGATACAGATCCAGGTTTTGCAATGGTATGTCATATTTTTCAAACTGGTAAATCATTTTGTGATATCTAAATGTAAATTGTTTTTTACACCTGTTTGTACCATCAGTGAAGAAAACTGCAAATTGAGTTAAGAATCACAATTTAACAAAGTCAGTAGACACTTTCAAGTAGAGAAAAAGACACATCAAATCTCCTACAACAGATATTGGAGTCAAGAAGCAAAGCTACATCAAATCTTTGATATGTACCGTAGCTAAACATACAAACAAGAAACAAGGATTATACAGACCTCTACTAGCTTTAACCAAACCTTGCTAGTACTTTATTTTAGTTTATCTGTATTCATTTTTGTTTTTCACTAAACACTCTTTAAAGTTCAAATTGCTAAATTTCTGTAATGTCCCTTTTTAAATTTTCCTTACTTTTCCTTAAATAAATAACCCTAACTCTCAATAATAATTGCATAGTTGATTATAATTATTAATTTATCCTAAAAATTATAATTCTGATTATATATACTTCAGATTTAAAGCTTATATCATGGTTTTCAAAGTATAAAACTTATTCTCGGGTCTCTGCTGTAATATTTCTTCTAATTTGCAGTTATCTCTCTTTATATAAATGTCTTGAAATGTGTTCAAATTCTGCCAAGTTAGGGTTTTTCATCCTTTAACTTTACAAGAGCACTTGTGGGTTTCCGTCCTTCAATTTCTGCCATGAGCAGTTTTGTCCTCAAGTTTCGTCCTTAAATGAACTGATGTTCCATGCTTTCTACCAGTAATTATGTAGTGTATTTCATTATCTGTCTAATTGTTGCTAAATCTTGCTTAACAACTTAGTCTTTCTTGTCTTTAAATAGTTTTGCTTGATGATTCATTTTGTCCTGCAAAACTTGTTGAATCATACCTAAGACTACTAATTGTTTTTACCTTGCAACTTCTGGCATTCTCAATAGTTGTTTTTTATGAAGTCTATTTTATAATTCAACTTTTGCTGCACTATTCTGATAGTATCCATAGTTCCACAGAGTTTCTTGATGGGGGGCGGGGGAGACCAAGGGCTTAAGTTTGGGGACGGCAGGGCGACAGTGGCGAGGTGGCGGTGGGTGGGAGGGGGCAGCACTAAAATACATATAGTACTTGAAAAAAATAGTTATAAAAAGATGTATAAGAATTGCAAATGAAACTTTGGGAAACTAATTTTAAACATTTGAATTTTGAAGTGAAAATTAACTTACTATCACTCCTCTTCTTGCTCTTCTTCTTGCCCCTCCTTATCCCTTTGCTCTTCATTCTCACTCTTTCACCTTACACTTGCAGCTCACTCTCACACTCGGACTAATAGCTTCTTGTTGATTTGTTTTTGTGAATTAAAATGAGGATAGGAAGCAGTTTTATAGAGTTTGTGGGGTTTGGGTGGAGCCCATAGACAATAAGGGTTCAACCTTGGGCACGGAGTTCAAAGTAAATTGACTTTTTTTTAAAAAAATTGCTTTTTGGTCACCTGGCCGGAGGAGACTCTTAGGAGTCCCACAGACATCTCAAGGATGTTTCGGAGACCCCAACATCTCAACGACATTTCGGAGACGACAACGATGGTGGCAAGGCAACAGGGGGACACCCCCCCAGTTCCCCAAGTCTCTAAGGCGTCCCCATCTCGGAAACACGAGGTCTTCGGGAGGGGACACATCCCCGTGGAACACTGATATTATCACAAGTTGCAAAACTTGAACCAGTATATGTTTCTACCTTCAATTTAAAGAGTGGGTTATCCTAATAAACAAATCTCTCTATATCCATTTCAAAAGGTGGGTTATTTGCAATCCGATGGAAAATTTGAAAATTATTCCTATTATCAAATTGGAAATCAATTTCTTGTTTAGCCCATTCATATTGGCCTAACTTTAACCAATTGTCATATGAATCCTTCATTTTTGATTCCCAATTAGTGTTAGCCTTCCTAGATTGCTTATTGTTCATTGTCTATCTAATAATTCTTGCATGCTCAAAACCCACGATAGTAACTACTGAAACCTTTTTAGCTTGTGGCTCTAATGTGTTTACTTGCTCATTTTCCAAAAATGAATTTGTTGAGATATCCTCAACACCATTTCTGTGACCAAAAACTTTTGAATTTGGGCCAATTGAAATGTCCTCCTCAAATGCAAATTCATCCTCGATGCTCTTTTGAAAAGCAATCAATGACTCATCATGTGGAAGTTTGAAAGATAGTGCATGACTTGATGCATCTTCCTTCAACTTCAACTCTTCCTGTTCAACAAGTGGAAACCCTTTTGTCTTCCCTTCATTGATATTTTGGTGAAACATGCCATCATTAGAAACCAATAAAACATCTTCTCCTTCTTCCTTTGGTTTACCAACTTGTGATTTTGATTTTGATTCAAACTTTGTTTCCTCTATCAAAATTGATTATTTTGGATCTTGTTCCTTGATCTCCTCCTTAGCCATTTTCCTTATGTATTCATATAGGCCTCTTTTGTCGTGGTGCAGGAGTGCACAAGTGAATGAGCAATCAGCACCAACCAAAAAAAATTGTTAGACCATTCATATTGGAGTTTACACAAGAAAATGCTAAGGAAAATGGACACTCTGTGCCACATGGAAGGGATTCCATGCTGAAGTGTGGGAGAGCATCATAGAGGTATGTGAAATACTGGAAGAGAGTTAACACCAGTGATGTGTGAGTGTTTGCTAAGAGCAGATGAAGGTGTTTAAACAAAGCATAACAATCATTGATGGATAGGATAGATACCCATCACGCCCATACCTAATGGAGAGGAAATGCAAAATGAAGATTTTGTAATTGCAATTTGAAATTATTATGTAAGACATTGAGATGTAATAAAATTTGACAAATGAAATTATTTGTGTGACCTGTGATTTGGTTTTCTTTTGGTTGAGGATTTGTTTGAATAGGCCAAACATAATTGGGTTAATATAATTGGATTTGAGTGTGTGTTTTGCCTCTTGCTTCAATTGGTATCAGAGCAGGTAATCTTGAGTGCGAAGAGGATCCACCAGGATCTATGGGAAATGATTACCAGTTGTGGAGAGCTCAAGAGAATTGTTGCAAGTGCATGTGGAGTCCTGAACAATTGAGAGCTAAGAGGGACAAACCATTGATTGAAAGAGATGTCGCCCCGAAGAGGAATGCCCAGAATAGAGGTACTATTGGAACGATTTCGAGAGATGATAAGAAATGATATAAGAAATGAGGTGAGATTAGTTACTGGTAACACAAGAGATCCTAAGATTGAGGAAGAAAGCGAAGAGGAAGAGCCAGAAAGAGAAGAAAGGCTAGAGGATGTCGAAGAAGAAAGATTTTTTAGGGTTCTTGAAAGAATTACAAAAAACAATAAAATGGATGTGCCAAACTTTTCTGGAACATTAAATCCAGAAGAGTTAATTGATTGGGTAGGAGAGTTGGAAGAATACTTCAAAATAGAGGAAATTAGAGACCTGCGGCAGGTAAAGTTAGCCCAAACAAAATTGAAAGGGCATGTTGGATTATGGTGGAAAGGATTGCAGAGAGAACGAGTAAAAAATGGAGATCCCAGGATAACAAGGTGGAACCAGATGGTGACAAGGTTGAAGAACAAATTCATCCCCGGAGATTATGAAATGGGGTTATTCAAGAAGTTGCAAAATCTGAAACAAAAAGATGAGTGTAAAAGATTACACAGAGGAGTTTTACAAGCTGGTCATTCGATCTGGAAGGTATGAAATCGATAAGGAAAAAGTAGCCAAGTATGTGAATGGCTTACGATTTAACATTCAGGATGAAATGAATATGTTAAAATTACTACAATGGAGGAAGCATACCAATATGCATTAAAAGCTTAGGAGAAGTTAATGAGCAAGCAATTAAACAATTCCAAAGGTCAAGGAAGATTTGCAACTGAAAAGGGACAAGTGAGCAACAACAAAGGAAAGCAGATTGAAGAAGAATTCAAGCCCAAATGGAGAAAAGAGGTGGGCCAGAACACAAAAGAAAAGGAGATGTCAGCAAGAGGACGTGGTAGCAGCAGCAGAGGGTTTCCAGGTAAATGTCACCAATGTGGGTGTAATGTTCCCTTTTGAACGAAGTTCTAGAATTAACCTATAATACCAAAAGGTTTCATGAAATAAGGAATTCAATCAGATTAATTATTTAATGATACAGTGGAGCAATATTATAAACTTTTATTTAAACCATTGTTCCTTAAAGATTACATGCAATCTAACACTAATTCCATAGTTTTCTAGATTAAATTAGTAAAATGCAGAGTACCTCAAACTATCCTCTATTCTCCTCTAATCCACAAAGGGGTAGGAGTGGACCACGCACAAGGATGCCCTTAGCGCCTCTCTTCTCAGCCCAAAGGTAGTCAACAAACACCTGTTGTACTAACCCCTTTGGCTCCCCTGGGCAGACCCGCAGTCATCCAGGAGAGTGGATTACTTCGAAGAGATCCTAGTATCTGCTCTCCTTCATGGGCATCCAAACCTCCCCTCCTATGAATTGCAGGGAACAAGCATAGCTTGATGATTCATTCCTCTTAATAAGAAGTATCACTGAATTATGTTATATTGCTAAAGCCATTTCTACTTAAGAATTCGATATTCAATACTATCAATGTTGGAATATTAATTCTTTGTTATTATATTAACAGTGAACAAGTATCTAGACTGGGTATGGCTTCAACATACCAGAATTTGTCCAATTATTTTGGCCTTCACCGTATTTGGACGAGTATCTTGTTTCAGAAGTTCCGTTTCAATTTGTGTCCCTGTATCTTGCTATCTTCAGACATGATATATTTCTCCTCTGTTCATGGTGGTCTCATTCTCAACATCACGCAGCTTTAAGAAGGACAAGGAGAGCATTAAGCGAAGTGTCTTCTCGTCTATAGAGTCGCGTTGCTTCAGAGGACCTCGTCCAAGAGTTGTCGAAGCATGACGATTAGAGGCTCTTTTAGTTATCGGGTTTTACTTGCAAGAATACAATCATTATATTTTAATGAAATCTTTATGCGTCTTTCATAAATTCAACTCTTTCGGGGTTACTTAAGGATAATAAAATATTAGTTCGGTTTAGAGAGGTTTGTAAACAAAAATAATTTATAACTATTGATTATTCTAAATGCATATTTTATTTTATTTTTGTTTGTCTATTTGTAACTTAATAATATCACAACATATTTTCTTTATAAATGCTTTGGTAAAAAATGACTATTTTATTATATTTATACAAAGAGGAAATAAGGGTTATGACAAACCACCCTCCCTAAGTTTGCTTGTCCCCAAGCAATTTTAGGTTTGGATGATCCAAGATTCCTGCTTCTTCCCAAGTAGCGTCTTCGGTGGGTAGGCCCTTCCACTTGACTAAATACTCCTGGAAAGCCCTGCTTCTTAATCTTTTTTCACACATATCCAAAATGACCTCTGGTTCGAGAATTAACTTCCCCTCATTATCTAGTGGGGGTAGTTCTATACTGGGAACCACATGTTGTTCTAAAACTTTCTTGAGGCGGGATACATGAAACACGTTATGGATCTTGCTTTGTGTGGGCAACTCTAATTCATATGCCACTTCTCCTATTCTTCTTAAAATCTTGTAGGGCCCAAAGAAACGGGGCTTAAGCTTTTCTTTCCCACTAACTTTAATGGAAGACTGTTTGTAAGGTTGTAGTCTCAAAAAGACCAAGTCACCCACTTCAAAAGTACGTTCCTTCCTTTTCTTATCAGCATACATTTTTTGTTGATTTTGTGCTTGATGGAGGTTGTCCCTAAGTGAGTTCATAATGTCCACATTCTGTTGTACAAAGTCTTTTGCCCTTGGGACACGGCTCTGCGCTTTGATTAAATCCCCAAAGGAAGTAGCCTCATATCCGTACAATGCTTGGAAAGGACTCATACCAATAGACATATGATGAGTAGTGTTGTAACAATATTCCCCTAAGTGCAACCACTTGATCCAACCATTTTGCTGTCCTGTGACATAGTTCCTTAAGTAACCCTCCAACCATTTGTTGACGATTTCCGTTTGCCCATCCGTTTGTGGGTGATAACTGGTGCTTGGAGTTAGTGTTGTTCCAGCCAATCTGAATAATTCTTGCCAAAATAAACTAAGGAAACAGCTGTCTCTATCACTTATGATATTTCTTGGTAGGCCATGCAATCTAAAGACTTCTTTGAAGAACATATCGGCCACCTGAGGAGCCTTAAAATCTGATGATATAGCCATAAAGTGAGCATACTTAGTTAGACGATCCACCACAACATAAATGCAATCTTTGTTTTGGACCCTTGGTAGGCCAGTGATAAAGTCCATGGAAATACTTTCCCATTTCTGATCTGGTATAGGCAAAGGTTGAAGTAGTCCTGCCGGAAATACATGTTCATCTTTATTCCTTTGACATACCATGCATTCTCTAGTATGCCTTAGTACATCCTTTTTTAATCCCTTCCATGAAAACCTCTCTCTAATCTTTTTGTAAGTTTTGTAGAATCCTTGATGTCCCGCTAGGGGATTATCATGGTAATCCTTCAGAATTGTTGCCTTTACTTTTGATCCTGGTGTAAGATATATCCTATTTTTGTAAAGGATAAGTTCATCTCTTACTTTGAAGTTTTCATCTTGTATCTTCCCTTCCAAAATGCTACTAGAGAAGGTGTCTTTGGCATATTCAACTATTATGTCTGCTTTCCATTCAGAGGACACAGCTGTTACTGAATCCAAGTGGGGTCTACGTGAGAGGGCGTCTGCAACTACATTATTCTTTCCTTTCATAAACTCAATATCAAAGTTATATGCTTGAAGCTTACTTACCCATTTCTGTTGTCTATCATTTAAATCTTTTTGGTTAAGGAAGAATCTTAGACTGTTGTGATCAATCTTCACAGTAAATTTCCCACAAATAAGGTACTGTCGAAATTTTTCCAAAGCATGCATTATTGCTAACATTTCTATATCATATATTGAATAGGCTCTTTCTGATTCTTTAAGTTTCCTACTCTCAAAGGCTATGGGGTGCCTTTTTTGCATTAACACTGCGCCAATGCCTTCTCCTGAGGCATCACAACATAATTCAAAAGGTGACGAGAAATCTGGTATTGCCAATACGGGGCATGAACTCATGACCTCTTTGAGTTTCTCAAAGGCTGATTGGGCTTCTTTTGTCCAAGTAAAAGCTCCTTTCTTGGTTAAGTCTGTCAAAGGTGTAGTGAGTTTTGAAAAACCCTTCACAAATCTTCGATAGTAGCTACACAATCGAATCCCCTAAGATGCGTAAGGGTTCTAGGCTTGGGCCAACTTTTAATGGCCTCTATTTTTTCTTCATCAACTTTTACTCCTTCCGCACTAATCTTATGACCAAGATACAAAATTTTTTCCATCCCAAATTCACATTTGGACATCTTTGCAAATAGAGAGTGTTGTTCAAGTATTCCCAATACTTCTTCTATGTGTCTTAAATGTTCTTCCCATGTTTTGCTGTAGATCAAAATGTCATCAAAAAATACTAGTAGGAATTTCCTCAATTGTCCCTTGAAGACATGATTCATACAAGATTGAAAAGTGGCCGGGGCATTTGTGAGGCCAAAGGGTAAGACTAGAAACTCAAAATGCCCATAATGACACCTGAAAACTGTTTTGTGAATATCTTCCGCTCTTACCCTTATTTGATGATATCCTGAGCGAAGATCTATTTTTGAAAAGTATACTGCACCATGAAGTTCATATATCAATTCATCAACCCTTGGGATAGGATACCGATTCTTGATTGTTTTCTTGTTAAGTGCTCGATAATCTATGCACATTCTCATTGTGCCGTCCTTTTTCTTTACAAGCACGACTGATGAGGCAAAAGGGCTAGAGCTAGGCTGGATGTGTCCCATTTCCAATAATTCTTTTATGGTCCTCTCAATTTCCTCTTTATAAGCCCTAGGGTGACGGTAGGGTGTGGTAATAACAGGCTTTGCCCCTTCTTCCAGTTCTATAGTGTGTTCAAATCCTCTTTTCGGGGGTAATCCAAGAGGTATATCTTCAAATACTCTTTTGTGTCTTCTAAGGATAGGTTTAATATCAACGTGAATGGCTTTCTTTTGTGAAACAAATTTATCAAGTATCATGCATTGTGCCATCCATTCACCTTGCCCCTTCCTGGACATCATGACAACTAAAATCTTAGAAATATGGTGAAGTCGTTGCTTAATGAATATATACATATATGGCTTGTCAAAGTTGATATTATTCTTACCTTACAATTTTTTCCATTTTCTTGGATGAAACCATCCTTGGTGATCCACCAGCTAAACCTTGGAGGAGAACCTCTTCCCCTTTATGTGAAAAACATAGTTCCAACTTTGGAAGATCCAAGGAAAATCACCCCAATGAATGTATCCATGGAGTACCCAAGATTACGTCTGTATCTCCCAAATTGACCACGTAGAAGTCCTCTGTAGTGGGGTGCTTCCCCAAGGTTATGTCTAGTTGCGGAATCTTCCGGTTGCAAGAGGTAGTGGAACCATCAGCTAAGGCTACTTGAAAACCCTTAAATTCCTGAGTACCAAGTTTCAGCCTTGATGCTAGGTTTGTGTCAATGAAATTGTGGGTTGCCCCACTATCCATAAGAGCAACTACCCTTTTCCCTTTGATTGTACTTTTAATTCGGAAAGGGTGATGTTTTGAGGCCCTTGAGATGGCTGCCAAGGTTCCTTTTTCTTCTTCACTATACCTAATCTTCTTGTTAGGTCTCTCAAATTCTTCTGGTTGTCCTGAGTTCCCACTATCTTCTTCATCGGAAAGGGCTCCCATGTTGTGAGCTTGACTTCTACACCTATGACCCTTGAACCATTTTTCTTTGCATCTAAAACACAAATCTTCTTTCTTAAGTCTCTCCCTTTCTTTCTCAAGGTCCTCTTTTTTACATTTATGCCCCTTATACCATTTTTTATTGCAGGTGTAGCATAAATCTTTCCTACGTAATTCTGCTCTTTTGCCATTAGGGAGGTCCCTCTTATGTTTATCTTTTTTGTAAGGGAACGGCTTAGATGACTTCACATTTGTAGATGTATCTTCTAATGTGAGTGCTTTATCAATGGCATCATCTAGAGAGTTAGGTTTAAGGGCACTCACCAATCTTTTGATGGAATCTCTTAATCCCTCAACAAAAAGGTAGGTGAGGCGGTCTTCATCAATCCCTTTTACCCTGACGGAAATTTGTTGGAATTCGGAAACATAATCTTCAACGGATCCTTGCTGCTTTAGGAAGGTTAATTCCTTGAAGTCCTTTTGAGGATGTTTCCTATCGAACCTTTTAATAAGTTTTTGAGTGAATTCTTCATAAGACATTTTATTGTTACGTCCCTGTGTGAGGGTGCCATGGAGCCACCATTCATGAGCCAACCCCTCAAGATGTAATATAGCAAATTGTACCGCATCCTCCTCGGTCATGGGACTTAGATTTAGATAGGTATTCAACTTTTGTATCCACGAGTAGGCTTTGATTTTATTTGATCCATCAAAGCTTGGTAAAGTTAATTTGTTAACCTTTTGTTTAAGATCTTTACTTGATTGTCTATCTACTTTATGGGGAATTTCTAGCTTCTTGGCTTCTAAGAAATTTCTAAAAGATATGATCTCTCTTATGTCGGGATCTATAGGCTGCAACTGTATCCTCCGCATTTTGCAAAGGGGGATTGTTCTCGCCCTCCATCATGGTTTCTTTTCTAGGTAGGAAGTTTGGTCTTTGAATCCTTGGGTTTGAGGAGGCATTGTTATCATTATTGTTTTCAAAATGGTTTGAATTTGTGTCCCTCCCATTTGAACCGTTATTCCTAAGGTTATTCATAGTGGCATTCATATCTTGCAAGGCTTGGAGTAAGGCTTGGCTTGTTTTTTCGTTTTGCTCTATTAGTGCTTGTGTTTTTCGTTCATTGCTTCCATGAATGTTCTAAGCTCATTCCCTAATTGTTCACTCATGGTGTCAATAGGCTTAGGGTTCCTTCAGTGGTAGACTTTCATGTACTAATTTCCCCCACAAGGTGGCAGGAAAGAGGCTCTGATACCAATTGTAATGTTCCCTTTTGAACGAAGTTCTAGAATTAACCTATAATACCAAAAGGTTTCATGAAATAAGGAATTCAATCAGATTAATTATTTAATGATACAGTGGAGCAATATTATAAACTTTTATTTAAACCATTGTTCCTTAAAGATTACATGCAATCTAACACTAATTCCATAGTTTGCTAGATTAAATTAGTAAAATGCAGAGTACCTCAAACTATCCTCTATTCTCCTCTAATCCACAAAGGGGTAGGAGTGGACCACGCACAAGGATGCCCTTAGCGCCTCTCTTCTCAGCCCAAAGGTAGTCAACAAACACTTGTTGTACTGACCCCTTTGGCTCCCCTGGGCAGACCCGCAGTCATCCAGGAGAGTGGATTACTTCGAAGAGATCCTAGTATCTGCTCTCCTTCATGGGCGTCCAAACCTCCCCTCCTATGAATTGCAGGGAACAAGCATAGCTTGATGATTCATTCCTCTTAATAAGAAGTATCACTGAATTATGTTATATTGCTAAAGCCATTTCTACTTAAGAATTCGATATTCAATACTATCAATGCTGGAATATTAATTCTTTGTTATTATATTAGCAGTGAACAAGTATCTAGACTGGGTATGGCTTCAACATACCAGAATTTGTCCAATTATTTCGGCCTTCACCGTATTTGGACGAGCATCTTGTTTCAGAAGTTTCGTTTCAATTCGCGTCCCTGTATCTTGCTATCTTCAGACGTGATATATTTCTCCTCTGTTCGTGGTGGTCTCATTCTCAACATCACGCGGCTTTAAGAAGGACGAGGAGAGTATTAAGCGAAGTGTCTTCTCGTCGGTAGAGTCGCGTTGCTTCAGAGGACCTCGTCCAAGAGTTGTCGAAGCATGACAATTAGAGGCTCTTTTAGTTATCGGGTTTTACTTGCAAGAATACAATCATTATATTTTAATGAAATCTTTATGCGTCTTTCATAAATTCAACTCTTTCGGAGTTACTTAAGGATAATAAAATATTAGTTCGGTTTAGAGAGGTTTGTAAACAAAAATAATTTATAACTATTGATTATTCTAAATGCATATTTTATTTTATTTTTGTTTGTCTATTTGTAACTTAATATCACAACATATTTTCTTTATAAATGCTTTGGTAAAAAATGACTATTTTATTATATTTATACAAAGAGAAAATAAGGGTTATGACAGTGGGGAAGTTGGCCATCGTGTTTACGAGTGTCCTCAAGTACAAGAAGGCAGCAAAAAGAGTCCAACAAGAAACCACTTGGCATAAGAGGATGAGGAAAGTAATGCATTCCCGAAAGGTGAAGACCTAGAAGAAGGTGAATCTCTCATGATGAGGAGAGTGTTGGTGAACCAAAAGGCGGTTGAGGAGGAACCATCCCAAAGGAGTCTCTTTCAAACTGTGTGCAAGGCTAGAGGTAAGTGCTGCAAAGTTATAGTAGATAGTGGTAGTACAAATAACCTACTTTCAGAGGAGATGGTAGAAAAGCCAGGTTTGAAAAGGTGTAAGCATCCTTGTCCGTACAAAGTTTCTTGGTTACAAAAGGAGCACGAGATGACTGTGAGTGAGCAATGTTTAGTTAATTTTCAGATTGGCTCTTTTAGAGATGAGCTTGTGCGACATGATGCCTATGACTGCTTGTCATGTGTTGTTGGGTAGGCCATGGCAATTTGATAAGGAGGCCATCTATGATAGTAGAAAACAAGTTTATACCATCCGGAAAGATAGACAAAAGTATATGTTGAATTCTCTGAAAGAGAAGAAGCAAGTGAAAGAATCCAGCTCTATTGTTTGTTGTACTACGGGAAAACAACGAATAGAGGAAGAGGAGCAAGTTGAGTATAGTGATCTGCAACCATTCAAAGGGAAGATTTCAATAGGAAAGGGCAGATTGGATTCCAATATATTGCAGCAGCGCAATAAAGGAACAATGAATAGCAGTCCAAAAGAATGTGGTGGTCATAGATGTGGACCTATGGAAGGAAGTTTTTCAAAGAAACGAGATAGCACCAATGGAGGTGGCTCGAGTGTTGAGATTGAGCAAAAGAGTAGACAAGGGAAGGCTCCCGTAGACAAGGAGCAACTGTGGATCAAAAATAAACATGGGATTACCATCCCATACACCTTTCAATGTTCCTAAGTTTACCAACTCATGGAACATTATACTTACCCGACATGTCTGGTGCAAGAGCACACGGGTGAATGAGCAATCAGCACCAACCAAAAAAACTTTTGATTTGTCATCTCTCTTCTTCAGCTTTGTTGAGCTCAATATCTCCATATTCGACCTTGCTCTGGTGATGAATTGGGTGAGTGTGAAAGGTGAAAGGGAAAGTTTAAATGCAGATTAAATTTAACCAATGCAATTGATTGGTGCGAAACCAATCTCTTCAAACCTATGGTCTGAGTGTCTTAGTAGACATGTATGCAAAGTTTTGATGCATAGACAAGGCATGGAATTGTTTGGTAGAATGCCTCCATCAAATGCTGATTGTTAGATATGAATAAATGGATTTGTTGAAGGGGTTTAAGCAAATGAAGCTGGCAGGCATATAGCAAGATTCCACAACTTTACCAGCATCGCAACCTAAAGGGATTTGTCAAATGTTGTAGTTGTTATTGCCCCAACCGACATGTATTCAAATGTGGAAACATAGACCTTGAAGAGTCTTGGACTCTAATTAAATCTGGTAAATTAAACTTTATTTGTGCCTTTTCAACTTCAAAAGCCAACATGGGATCTTGGAAAACAAAACGACAAACATTGGAAGGAGGATCAAGTAAAAAAGGAGAAGGCATCTGCTTGGGAATTAAGGCAAAAATTAAAGTCAAAGAGTCTCGATATAGAGAAACAGGGGCAGACGTTTAAAAATCAGACAACAGAGACTAAAGTGTGGAAGCACACACAATGGTGCGAGCATAAAAAGAAGGAAGGAGGGGCGCCAGAGAGGTTTGCATGGTGGAGAAGAAAGCGACCAACCTAGGAAGAAGATAATGTACTGGAGTTTACACAAGAAAATGCTGAGGAAAATGGACAGCCCGTGCCATAAGGAAGGGATTTGATGCTAAAGTGTGGGAGAGCATCACAAAGGTCTGCGAAATACTGGAAGAGAGTTAACACCAGTGATGTGTGAGTGTTTGCTAAGAGCAGATGAAGATGTTTAAACAAAGCATATAATCATTGATGGACAGATACCCATCGTACCCATACCTAATGGAGAGGAAATGCAGAATGAAGATTTTGTAATTGCAGTTTGAAATTATTATGTAAGAAGTTGAGATGTAATAAAATTTGACAAATGAAATTGTTTGTGTGACCTGGGATTTGGTTTTCTTCTGGCTGAGGATTTATTTGAATAGGCCAAGCTTAATTGGGTTAATATAATTGGATTGGAGTGTGTGTTTTGCCTCTTGCTTCATGTCAAGATAATGGTTCCCAAGTGCCTCCAAGTACTCATCAAAGGGAACACTATCTTTGTAATTATTTGGCAACCTTTAATATTCGTCAAAAATTTTGGGGGCCTTAAGTTTATACATTTCTTTCTCCTTTTGTATTTTTATTAATAACTCTTGAACAAAATCTATGTCCTCTTCTTTTTGTAATAAACTTGGCTGAAAAATATTGTGTTGGGCCTTTACAGAACTTTTCATCTCTATCTTCTTTGTAGACTTTCAACTCTTTGTGACTAGAACACATCCAACATGTTCGCTTTACCCTGCAGGCTGGCAAGATCACAGATCCGATACCAATTGTAATGTCCCTTCTTAAATTTTCCTTATTTTGCCATAAATAAATAACTCTAACTCTCAATAATAATTGCATAGTTGATTAAAATTTTAATTTATCCTAAAAATTATAATTCTAATTATATATACTTCAGATTTAAAGCTTATAACATAGTTTTAACTTTTGAAATTATAAAACTTATTCTCAAGTCTCTGCTGTAATATTTCTTTTAATTTGCAGTTATCTCTCTTTATATAAATGCCTTGAAATGTGTCCAAATTCTGCCAAGTTAAGGGTTTTCATCCTTTAACTTGACAAGAGAAAATGTGGTTTTTCTGTCCTTCAATTTCTGTCATGAAGGGTTTCATCTTCAAGTTAAATAATTATCAGATGATAAAAGATGTATTCTTGATAATAGATGTTAGGAATATTAAATTATATAAATTAGCCCCTTATTTACCAAAGTTGGAGGGTGTGAAATTGAAAGAGGACAAGTAAATTATGGAAATTAAATAGGATGGATCAATAGTTGAAGTGTAGATAATTGAATTATAAATAATTGTCCTTAACCTTTTATCTACCCAATTGAGCTAGTCTCCATTAAATTGTTAGATTTATGGAAAAATACAAGATGCAAGATCAAACAACAAGTGAGAACACCTTCCATGCACGATAATTGCAAGCAAAGATTTACTATTTCCTCGATAAGAAAGAACTTATAGGTTGAAGATCATGAGTAATAATGAACCTCAAGAGTGATCTAATACAATGAAGGGGAGATCTTATAACAACAAACCCTAAATGATAAAGGGATAAGATCATGACAATTGTCATTGTCCTATCTGATGAAACATAATGATATAATAATAGCTCACTCTACTAACATAAAAAATCACTCCTAAGTTTAGCTTAAGTGCATGAAGTGAAATTAGCCTAATAATTGGTTAAAGATTAACTAATTATTTGTTAATGAAAGATTACTCTAACGTAAATCTATGCAAGGTATCTATATTTATCCATAAAATAATCTACCACTTATTATTCTTCAAACATATCACATTAATAATTGTCACAAGATATAAGAATGTCAATATTAAGAGGGTTCTATAGATATGGATCTAGGCTGAATATTTATAGTATAAATTTTGTTGATATTTCTCATGTTAATTATTTAAAATTAGAAAAATATAACCTATCCATTAATGGATTTGAAAACGTTAGTCAAGAACCATTAGGAACCATTGCATTATCCATCATCAATGGTATTATCACTAGAAATATACATTTTCATTTTATTCCAAGTAAACTTGCTTATAATTTCCTTCTTAGACAACCATGGCTCCATGTGATGCATGTTGCTTCCTCTCCCCTTTAAGATTGATTAAAATTTAACATAATAATGCAATGTATACCATCTATATTAATGAGTTTACCTTGTAATATGTTAAAGCATTAAGTCTCAAGTTCTTTCTATCCCAACCACATGTATGTATCTCTTCTATAGAGAATCTTAGTTACTAAATCTTTACGAATGGTATTCCTTGATAATACTTGAAAGCCTTCTACCTCATATGAACCTCTTCTTGTGCCTCTAATTGATGAAATTTCTACATCTAAGGATGAACTATCTTAACCATTAGATCTCTTTTTTGGTGATGATTAGACCTCTTTGGAGTTCAAAACCCCCTATTTATACATAAATTGAAAACAAATTTACATGACCGCCATTCATCTAGTGTACCTTATTAATTTTGTGCATCTTCATCCCCTATTATTTATAATTCAATTATCTACACTTCAACTATTGATCCATCCTATTTAATTTCCATAATTTACTCATCCTCTTTCAATTTCACGCCCTCCAACTTTGGTAAATAAGGGCCTAATTTATATAATTTAATATTCTTTGTTTGATGTCTCCTATATATCTTTTTTCCTTCAATAGTCATGATTCTTCACATGCGCCTTGACTTTTGATTAAATTAAACTTTAATTTTGTACATGTATGTGTGTGTGCGTGTGTGCGTCTCTGTGTGTGTGTGTGTGTGTGTGTGTATTATAATCTCATTTCCAAAAAGGGACATTACAATTTCTGAACACCCTTTGGAAAATCTTTGATCCGTAATTGACACAAAACTCACCATGTCAGCAAATTTTCATCACAGACTGGTGGCCAAACAAAAGTGCTGAATAGAATGACAATACATTTCATGAGGATGAACAGATTAAAGCCCCAACACACATGAGATGAAAATTTTCCTTCGTTCCATTTTCCTCAATGGGAACTACATATTATTCCTGGAACACTTAACCTCCTGTTCTTGAAGCCGTAACATATCATTTCTATCAGTTGAATATCTATTCTCACAATTCCTATATAAAGCTATTTATTAATAAGATTCTATATTACAGTTCTATATATCTTGCATGATACTTCTGTTATAATGGAATTGTGTTATATTTCTGATGTATTTATGATCTTCCTGTGTTTGTCTATACACTCTAATTGTTGTTCAGAAGTAACAGTCTATTCTGTTTCCATCTACAATACAATGGTTTTCCACAATTCAGCATGTTGTCCCCTGAGCCAGAACTATCTTAAAAACAATAATAAAATATATACAAACTCTTGACATAAAAATTCAAGTCCAAAGCATAAAAAAAGATTCAAATGTTCCAGCAGAATACAAAACTTATAATATTACACATATCATCATAACAGACTTTCATTGCTTACCACAAAACCAATGAGCACAGTTTGCTTGACAGGGCAAGACAAAACTATCGTGACAGACTGAGCAACAGTCATTTTCTGGGGGTGAATCCATTCTCCTGAGAAACCCATCATGTCCTGCTGAAGTTGCCCGAGATGACTCCATTGTAGGAGATAAATGTTGTAAAATTAAACCATTCCAGACACGGTGAAAGCATGTTCCAATCACATTCACCACCTGCCTGCCAAGATTCAGAGAAAAATTCCTGAATGAAAACATACAACCATTAATTAGTGCATATTAAATTATAATCTACTTTCAGGTACATGTGATACATTAAGAACAATGTGCAATGGCCATGACTAAATTGAATATGAATATCATGTCATGGTCATAAAATGAGATCTATAGCAATACAACTGTATTGGAATGTTGCTTATTCCAATTTACCTTCTTGAGGACTAAACAGCCAAGTGAATTTCAAAATAAAAAATGGTTTCTGTTTGTTGGCGTTTAAATTCGCACCTCTGGAATGCGGATTTGAAAACGGACAGCTATGCACAGATAAACTGCTCTTCAAATTAGGAGGGGAAGCTCCCTCTTGCTGATGGTGTTTGAAAGAAAGTAAACTAAAACTAAGTTGCCTATCTTTTTGGGCTTAGAGCACAAGGTTTTTTAAACACAAACCAGCAGCTGAGATTTTCTGATAAGAAGTTCAACTACGACTCATCTTAGACTAAAGACGTTCCTAACCTCTCAAGTAATAGCAGAGCAAGAGAAGTTAGAAATTAACAAGGCAGATTTTCTGACAAAAATACTTTAACAATCTCTCTCTCAACAAACACCTACACACTTCACTGTTAGCTGAAATAAAGATCATGAAAGCATAACATAGATAACGGAAATCTGAGATTTTAGATCAAGGCAAAAGAGGCTCATGATTTTATTACTCAAATCTCTAAAACAAAACTCCCTTCTAACATGCCTTGAATAAGAAATTGCAGCTAAGGAGGCTTGCAAACTTATTCTTAACACAATAGAAAACAGCAATCTCACTAACTCCTTGTTGGCTAAAGAGGCTCAACAATTTGCTTATCACAATACAAATGAACAATACTTGAGCAACAAATAGAAGGCACAATAGGCTCAGCGTTTTGTTCTCACTAGCAGTTAAAGAAAATAAATGAGCAAAGGCTCTTATTTATAGAGAAGCAGAGGAGTAGGGAACCCTAAAATCTCCTTGCTTTCACAATCTAGGGCTTGCTCAGCAAGCAAGCTTTATTACTAAATCTAGAAACAAGATAACAACTAAAACCCTAAAAAGCAGAAAAAGCGGGAAACGCCAACTATTACATCTTATCTTCTTTCTATCCTCAAAGAATGGATAAGGATGATTCCAAGAATAGAAAGAAAGCGGGAAAGAAAGCTTCTAGAAGAAAGCTGCTTTAAAGCTCGATCACATCCGCTAGGAAGTCCGAGATTGTGTCCGTTCGGTCGCTCTATGCCATCAACTGCAAAACACCGCAAGAATATCTTCGGCATCTCCAATAGATCTTAGGAAATCTTCAATATCATTGGCCGCTTTTATTGAACTTTGCCGACATCACGGAATATGACCTATCCTTCCGCCAACTGGACTGCAACTGAACAAACGCTGAACAATTCACCTCTCCAAGCTTACGGCAAACCTTCAAGATGCGAGAGGGATCTCTAAGACAAAATGAAAAGGAGCTTCAACCACCCTTTGTCTGTAGGTGATGAATTCTTCAGATATCCTCTCATAGGTTTTAACTTTGAAAACATGACGTTCTCTCCATGCAAGGATTTGTCTTCTGTGCTCCTTTGAAACTGCTGAACCGTAGGCTGTGTCTAAATCAGCAATGATAATCTCATGCCTAGGTTTTACTTCAACCCATGTTTGTTCAAATCCTTGATGCTTTGACGGGTTTATGAGCATTCTTTCTCAACTGGAACATCCGAGCCAAGATCTCCTTTCCTCTGACAATGAAGCTCTCAATCCACTCCTGAGTCTCTTTCCCACATATGACCAGCTGTCTTAACTGATGGTGATCAGCTGGTGTCTCTAAGATCTGGGGCAGCAACTGGGTTGCTTGTGAAGAACCACGAACAAGGTTAGAAATGAAAAGCCTAAGCTGCTGATTTTCAGCCTTGAGGGCTGCCTTGTCTTCTCCATCTTTAAGCACTCTTTCATGTAGGTTTTCGGATACAACTTTGAAGAGACTCAAATCTGCATGTCTGGTATTTCTACCAAGATTAGCCTTGACCATTACAAAATCATCCATGTTCACCTCATCTCTATTCTTATCTTCTGGAGGCACAGCAGTCTCTACAACAATCTCGTTATCAGGATTCCTATCAAAGTGAACTTGCTTCTTTGCCTTCTTCTTAGGAGGTTCCTGATAAATGTTATCGAGATCATCAACACTCACTTGATATGAAGGCCTTCTCCTAACCCTTCCTAAGGAGTTCTCAAGCCAAGACACCGTAGTATCTCTACTAACTTCCTCAGGAGGTACTGCTGCGATCTCTTCATCATCTTCGATATCAAGATCAATGTGAATTGGTGACGAGCCCGTCAAAGGTTCAGGAACGTGTGTTGAAGGTGGCTCCTTTGCTTCATTCTGAGGTATGGGCTCATCAAGAGGAACTTCTAAATCAACTGTAGGCTGTTCCTGTATGACTATGCCTGAGAAATCCAACCTTCTTTTTACATTTTTGTTCGATCTACTGCCTTTGACGCCATCTTGAGACTGACTTTTACCCTTTCCTTTTGACATGCTGTAGAAGAAGAGGGAATTATCCTTGGCGGCTCTGCTACTGGAATAGAGTTCTTCCTTTTAAGCACTAAGAAAACCTTACTATACTCCACGACTTGTCTTGTTCTGTCTTCAACTGAAAGAGATTCCTTGTTTGCCCAATTGACTTGTGGAAGAGGCTGATCCTCGATTCTTTTCTGAGTGTACATTGGTAGAAGAACATCTTCATCATCATCAGAGAGCCCTTCTATATCTTCATTTAAGCAATCTTTCATCTGATGGAGAGTTAACCTGCTGTAGTTACGCCTTCGCACTTCAAACTCATCTGCACAGTTAGCCCAAAAATCTTCAAGTGCGGGTATGTGATTGTAGTTCTTCTCCAACCGGCCAGCATAGACACCATGAGGATCAAATGACCGCCTCTCACTGTAGGATTTGAGACCGAATTTATCTAATTCTTCTCCAATTGTCCTGGCATCTGCAGCAGTCCTGCATGTATAAATACCCAACCCTAATGGAAAGTGAAGAGAGGGTTTCTTTCTATTTCTCAAGACTGTGTGGACACCGTGAGCTTGCCTCAAGAATTCCATGAAGATGACCTCGTCTGACGGATACCTTGGCAACATTAGCGGGGCACCTGAATAACCATAAACCCTGAGATAGGTAAAGGTAGGAAACTGTATAAACCAATCGCCCATTCTGCCATTGCTGCCCTGGCAACTGAAGAGATGCGGACGTGCAATTCATTGTCTAAGTCACGCACCGTGTACATCAAGAATGCCTCGTTCACCCTTTTGTAGTGGTGCAACGACTTTGTGAACTCCAGCTGAGGATAATAATTATATATGTGTTGAACGCTCAAAGATCCCTCGGTGTTCAATCCTCTGAATTGACCTTGATAGGCCACCAGGTAGACTAGATATGACACCATGTGAAATACATGAAACTGGAAATATTCTGTTATTTGTTGATGTAGGCAGTCACTAATCAAAGTAGGCCAGTCATAAACCTCGGTTTTCTTCATAATGTGAGGTATGGCATAAAACATCCAAGGTTGGAACTTGGTGGCATCCTCGGAACCAGTGACCCTGTTGAGCAAAGTGATGATGATGGCAACCTCGTCCTTGAACTCCCCTCGTCCGACATTCTTGGGCAATGTCTTATGTTTTTCTTTCATCCATCTCTGGGCAATCTTCTTGCTGTATTTGTCTTTATGCATATTCCACATCTTTTCACACTCATCCCTCGAAAGAGTTACACTTTCAGGCCATGGGGGAATGGAAAAACACTTTTCAACCATGTCAGGCTTTAAACTGCAAATCAACCTACATCTGCTGACTGGATCTCCCTGTAGCCGGGTTAATGCTTAATGCAAGCGATTACGAATTCAAGGCTCTGAACTGATAGGAATAGACGCTGCTGCGAGGAGTCCAGAATGACCCAGTTCCTGATTACGTTGCCTGCTCTCTCCAAGGCGTGTAGGTCGAACACCGGCTTGACATGATGCAACTGTCTCAGCTGTTTTGATGTAATTGTGAAAAAGTGCTGATTCGGACTTGAAAACATTAGGAGTGTGTACTCCATTTCAGAAAACTTGAAGAATGACTGTAAACTCGCCTTGGTTCAGACAAGTCTTGTGCAATTTCTATTTTTAGAATGCTGATTTTTGTGCTTCAACGGACGAATTTTTTGAAATTTTTCTGAGATATGGGTTTTGTTCAGAATATCAATGCAAGACAACCCAGATCGTCCGTTTTTGAAAATCTTGAATTTTGCCTGAAAAAGCAGCAAACCCTAATTTCTTCAATTTTTCCCGAAAAAAGCTGGCATCTGGGTTTTGTTCAGAATATCGTTAGAAATGGACCCGTTGATTGGATTTGCAAAACTCTGACGTTTGATCGAAAAAGCAGCCAGCCCTAGGTTTTTGAAAAAAAACTGCGATATGGGTTTTCTTCAGAAGACTGATTGGAAAGGACCCAGATGGTTGAAATTTGAATGCACTGAGGTTTTCACTGACATGCAAGATAAAAGCACTTGCTGCAACTTGATGAAGTTCTTGAAAAATTCTTCAGAAGATAGAGGCAAAAAGACCCAGATGACTGAAAAATTGAAAGCCTTGGCCTTCTGCTTGAAAAATTTGATCTTCTGGAACAAAAAGCTTGAAAGAACAATGGTTTATGCTTGCTGGTCTGAAAAATCTGATGTAAAACCAGCAACTATGGATTCTTGAATCACAAAAATTCTTCAAACTTGCTGCTCCAACTTTCTCCTCTGGATGCTACCTGCAAAAATAATGAAAAATACATTGAAAAGAAGAGTTAAATAGACTTAGGTTTTGATTTTAGGTTTTGCTTTTTTTCTGCTTTTATTTCAAAACCCTAAATCTTATCTTCTCAAGTTTGGACGCCATCTTCCTCTTCTCACAATTTTGAAATTTTGAAAATCTCAAAAAAAATCTTCTAAGGCATGAAGGTTTGGGCGCCTTTCTCCAAGAGGGGCGCTCAACTTCACCAGTGTTAGTCAAAATTTCCACTTTTTCGACTTTCCTCAATTTTAACATGCCACTTCGCCACTGATTTCTCGTTGATAGGTTTACCCGACAGGCGAGCTGAGTGGTTCACTGCGGAGCCGGACTGATTCTGAAGAAGACGTTCTGGAGGCACCTCCTGCTAAAAACTTGATTTCGACCTCCGAATTCACGGGAGGCTTTTCCTTCTAGGGGCGCCCAGTTTCTTCAGTGTTAGCCATTTTCCTGATTTCCAAGTTCTTCATTAACTTCTCTTCCGCAGACGATCTCGTTAAATCTTGAGCTCCGGGCGTCGGATTGCTGAATGGCTGTGCTCATCGCGAAGCTGACGAAGAATGAAGGGGGGTCCTCTGGAGATACGTTTGTCAAAAAGTGGATTTTTACCCTTCAAAAGGTTGGGCGCCTATCTTGACTGGGGGCGCCCAGTTTACCAACACTTAGTTTATTTTTTGACTTTTTCACTTTTGCTTTGAATTCTCTTTTTACCTCTCTCGGACCTTCTGTTCAACCTTTTTTTGAATGGATGCGAGCTCTCCGTTTGTCGTGCTGAATAGCTCACTGCAAAGCCAGTTGAATTTGAAGACATCCCGTTATAGCTTTGACTGCAAATTCCTCTGTCTGCATCCTTGAAAAGTTGGGCGCCTTTCTCTTCTTAGGGCGCCCAGTTTCTCCAGACTTAGAAAAATTCATAATTTATTCAACTTCAAGTTTCAGATTTTCACTTCATACCTTCTACTTTGACTTGAATTTGCCGGAGACTGGATCATCAGATGCTCTGACGGGGATATCCATCGCGAAGCTGACTGAAAACTGAGCAACTTCTATTGGAGACCGTAACCCTAATTCCTTCATCTGGCACCCTGAAAAGGTGGGCGCCTTTCTTCAACTGGGGCGCCCAAACTTAGCAGACTTAGAAAATTTTCATGACTTTTCACTTTTCTTCCTCGATCCTCGTGCATGTTCATCATTTCACTTTCTGCCGGAAGTTTTGAATGCTAAAATTAACGCCTGGCAGTCGGATGACCTCCATTGATGACCTCGGAACTCCAGATATGCTTCTGAAAAAGCTGAATAGACCCAGTAGGGCAAAACTGATTATTTTAAGATTCTGACTGCCCAGCCTGATACGGACACATTTTGAGCCAATCAAAATCACCGGACCTCCGGACCAACTTTCTATTTTTAGAAATTTTCTATTTTAGAAAATTTTGTGATATCCGCTTCGAAAGAAACCGGAAAAACCGAGCGTTACTATTTCGAGAAAATTTCTAAAAATAGCAGTTTTCCTAAAATTTAGGGATGAAAAACTGAGATCTAGGTTTTGTAGGTTAAGCTGCTCTTAGCAGACCCAGATCGTCAGAAATTGAAAATTTTGTGTTTTAACCCTCCATGCAAAACATGCACACCCAAATTTTGACCTTTTTGACTGTTTCGACAAGACTTTTACTCATTTCTTCAAAATGTCTAAGTGTAACAAAAAATTTAATTTTGGGGTACAACACTGTTTTTCCAAAATCTGTACCAACCTTGAAGGCTCCTCATTCAGAGGCATATGATTTATTAAGTTTGTAAAATTCAAACAATCAAGAAAAATGCAAGAATTTCAGCAGTCATTTGCTAACCTAATGGCATAATTAATTCAAATAAGCATGAACATCTGACATCATGAAAACATTCTTTAGTTCGTTTGTGGGGAAAGCGGCCACCAAAACCATTAAGAAAGCAAGTTTCTTCAAAGCATATTCAACAAATGAGATTTTACTTTTGACTGGGATTGGGAATGAGAATTTGTGTCTCCATGATGCCAACATGGATACTACTGGGCTTGGTAATTTAGACCTGTTCATCAGCAGAATAGAGAGTTTGATTCCTTTCGAGTTGTTGAATCTTCTTCTCAGGCAAGTAAAGCGTATAATACATCAATGTTTATGCATTGATGAATCCATTTTGTTGAGCACCTTATGAATAGAAAAGTAAATGCATTTATCTTCTCATCTTTCTAAAAGATAAAGAAATTGGGTCTTATAATGTCTTCAGGGGATGGCCTACTAAAAGATCTTTCCATATGAGAACCTGAACCTTTTACTTTCATGCAATTGAAATATCACTGCCAATAATACACTTTTGTTTCAGGATACAGAGTAAACTTTTGAAAATTACCTGATAAACTTATTCCGCCTATTTCAATTGAAAACATCTCCTTATTCACTCTCTAATTAAAAGCTGGTCCTAAGCTAATCCTTTGCTCACCCAAGTCCTTTAGGGAATGAATAAAAGTTAAAGTCTTATAATTCCTTAATGCCTATTTTGTCTCTTTTTATATGTATTAAACTTTAAAGTTAAGATTTAACCTTGAACTAAGAGTAAATGACAAACAAACCAATCATTATAATTTAAACTTGAGACCAAAATATGAAGTTGAATGATAAGATCTGAAAGACCACTTAATTGAATATGGCGTTCAGTACATAAGTGCTCACTGAAAACAATCTTTGTTTAGACAAGGCAGTTAGTCTTAAAAGAAGTGATAGATGTTGAGCCAAGACTCTCTCTCTTTATGAATAGATGCTTAATGGTATCAACTTAACCTTAACTAAGAGAAAAGATTCTAAATCAAGTTATGGTAATATGAGCAACTTCTTCTCAACTGCGTTCATCTCATGACTTACCTTTGCTAAGGGACTGAGGGTATCTCCTTCTCTGTAGATATCAATTTGTTCAACTATCCTTGATTGTAAAAGCAGTTTGCTACCAAAGAGGTGAAAAGATAAAGAGTCCAATCTCTCTTAAAGGGTTTAAGAAAACAGCTTAATCTTAAAAAATATGATTCGTAACCAAATTATTGTGATGTTAAATCCTATGGTTAAGGTATAACCTCGAACTAAGAGGAAATGATAATCAAACTTGCTAATGTAAAATTAGACCTTGATCTAAGTATTATCATGTTGAGCAAGGGTGACAATGCTGACGGCATGGGAGTGCCAGAAATATTAAAAATCCTTGGCCAAGGTATGATGTCAGTTAGGCATTGGTCAGCTACCATGAACCAGATATACTTTTGGTCAGAATGATCCTTCTAGTTAGGAGGTACCTGCAGAGGAGGGATCGACCAGCGGTATAGGTTCATGATACCAAGCTCAGAAGGGGCATGATGATAATTTGATCCTTGTTGATTACCCTCATGAAGGGTCAGGTTCTTCAGTTGAAGAAACTCGGGTGACCAGTAGGCCTTGGTTGGGCGGAAAAGCCCTTGATGATATTTCTCTTTCTCTCAATGATAAAGTTATTCAAGCATTTCAGCATGATGATGGTGACAAATTGTATTCTTTTCTCTTTTGTGATTCCAGGTACATGCATTTGTCAATTTAAGTTTACTATCAATGCTGCAATAAATTGTTATTTCCTTTTAGTTAATTGTTCATATGTAAAATCTACAGTTGATAAGCTAGACAGTTATTTGATTCATTCAGCTGAAATGGAAATTCTAAAATTAGTTAATGAATATAAAGTAGTTATTTCTTCCTTCAGTTCGTTAATTTGTTTAAATGGGAACCCTAGATTGATTTGTTACTTGCCAGATGAAATTTGGCAATAGTATTCCATTCCTTAAACCATAGGATAGTAGTTGTTACATTTGTTTCATAGCTGTAGTAATTGCTCATTACTATCTGAAGCAAAGGAAAGTAGTTATTTTCCTTCTGTAATTTTCTGTTATAAGTTTACAGTTAATAGTTTTCCTTTCAGCTGAAAATGAAAACAAAAAGTTAGTTGATGAATTGATATGGTGTAACAACTTCAAAATGTTTCTCTTTTCGTTCAAAGATTTGCAAGGAAACCCTAGAATGAAAACAAGTTAGTTGCATTTAGCTGAAAGCAAGAAGATAGTTAAATTTTTAAACTGTAGATCTGGTAGAGTGTTACATATGGTATCAGAGCGAACCAGGTTCAACACATGGACCTATAAGCTCATCACGAGAAAAACTGTTAAGCATTCAGTAGTTGGCTAAGGTTCAAAACAGGTTTGATGCTAGAAAGGCATAGAAAGGAAACTGTCAGAAAACTGTTTTTCTAGCATTTACCAAAGTCAATGGCTAAGAGAAAGCCAGCTGAGGAGTTAAAACTTTAAGAGCAAACCATTCTGCTAAGGTTGCATAGAAGAAAGATTTTGAGACTTAGACCAGAAAGGTGAAACCTTGGTCAATTACTAATCAGACTAAGAGCTTGGTTAAAGTAGTATAGTAGGAGTTCAAGAGCAATCTTATTTCTCAAAAACATAAGGATGGGAAATTCCATAAGTAATCAATCAAATGCAAGATCAACTGAGTGTTGAAAATTCTAGAAATTATATCAAAGACTCATAGATAAGACGAACTCTAGTCTAACTTCTCGATGGCTTGGAATGAGCCAAGTGGAATTAAAGAATCAATAAAGGACAAGTGGTGATACATTGGCATGGAATGTGGAGAAAAATGGTATAGAACCTAGAAATACTTTTGTTCACCAAGATTCATGAGAAAACCAATTGCTTTATACAAATAATTAAGCATAAGTAAGGATGAATACGAGACCTTTAATACCCCATGAAGCCTTTTGGAAAAGGTGTTAATGTGTGGAAGAGAACATAATTAAAGAGGATCATCTTAGGCAACACTTTGACAAATCAAGATCAGGATTAGAATTATTCTTGAAACTTTTGTTAAGAATCTGCTTGGAGATTGCAAGATAAACCATAACAGTGGTAAGGAAAAGATATTAGTTATTCTCATGACGTTATGGCTAAATGATCGCGAACTATGAGCTTTGTTTTTTTTTAGGAGTTAAAAAGTACAATTGCAACAGTGAATATAACCATCACCGAGGTATTGAGTTAAAGTTGTTTATGTTTTGAACAAGTAACCTATTCAGTAAAGTAAAGAATAGAGCTTTGTAGAGCGGAATGAAGAAAAGAAGTTTGTGTTTCAATTGTAATCTTTGTGTGTTGCTAAAACACAATCTTAGGATGTCATCTAAGCGATGAACGAAAGATACTCCAAGAAATAGGAATGGATGTGTTATAATCTTTTTATTGCAAAATTTTTGAGCATTAGGAAATCCTTTAAGGACTTATCTGTTTGATGTGTTTATAATGTAATCTCTGACCTAATGTAAGTTTTTGGAAAGACTGATTGTACTACAGCAATCTACTTCCTTGTTAATGACTTAGTAAAGTCACGTGGTGTATGATAAGTGTTTCTCTAAGATTTGGACACTTCATTGGATTTTGGTAAAATTCCTTTTAATACTGGCAAGGAATGCCATTGCTTTATTTCCTAAATTTTGAAATGGTCTAGCCACTAAATTTTGAAGATTGTTTATGGCCAATTGGTCAAAAAACTTGATTCGATGGTGGAAATGAGCTCAACCTTTTGACCTATTGCTGAAATTTAAAACTGTTTATATTTTGATATTGAGTTAAGTAACTGTACAAGAACATTTGGTTGTTCACAATGTTTGATGTAATGTTCATCTCTATCATGTTCTGGATGGGCCTCAGATGGATCCTATAAGGATGTAAATTTTAAGAAAATGCACCTAGTGTGTTCTTAACTTTACAATGAAAGAAACCTTGTGTTATGGTATGTGGGCGGACAGGTAGTCCAGTAAGCCCAGGTGATTAGTCTCTCTCACTGTACTCCAGACACTTAACTAACCAGCGTTGTCGTACTTAGTAGAAGGGTATCCTTAGTAATGTGACAGAGTTGGTTAAGTCAGGGTACACACCAGAGCTCAGATGGCAACTGAGGGGGGAATCCCTCTTTTTAGTGGCATGCTGAGTCTTGGAGGATAGTTAAACTGGAAAGAAATTCTGATCTTTCTTTTGTAATTACTTAATAGCTTAATTTAATGAAGCATTAGATAAATAAAATTGGTACTTGATGAAAACCTTTCAGCTAGAAAGGTGAAGGTTGATGTTAACCTTCGGTGAAATTCTCTTGGTAAACCTGTGTTAGAAAGTAATTGATTGCTATACTTAGGAAGAGTATCCACCCTTATGGTATTTGTTATAACAACTTCCATAATCCTGCTATCAAAACGATTCCAATTGAAGCATTGGACCGAAAAGATGCTGAATTCCTGTAAGTTGGGTAAAATAGAAGACAAGATTAGCATTAGTCTAGGAATGATGTCAGAAATGGATGAACAAATCAAACTGATAAGGAAAGATTGGTGGAAGCTATTAAAAGATAGAAAATGCCGCCTGGGATGATTATGTTGAAATCCTTTAGAAGTTTCTATATTTGTTTCAAAACAATTAAGACTATATATAATTATGATTTTAGACTTGGATTTGTAAATAAATAATCATCGGGGACGATGATTCTTAAGGGGAGGAGTATGTCACATCCCCTCTAACTTAACATGGTTATGGCAATGAAATTATGGTCGTTATGTTAGTTGCAAGTAACTGCTTTTCATGAGAATGTGAAATTGTGGAAAGAATAATTGTTTTTATGTCATAATTTCAAATGTGAATGATTTTCTTATATATGCGAGTGGTTTTCATATTCATGTGAAAATGAATGTGTTCATGAGATTATATTAAAATATGTATAGATATATACAAACGTTGAGAACGATCTAACCATAATTCTTGTCAATGGATGCAGGATTGTTGACACCGCGAGGGGAAAGGGAAATATCATCAGGGAGAGATTGTGGTTAACAAAGGATCAATTTTATCATCAAACCTTGAGTCAATGTAAGACAGTTGTATCGAAGTCATAACTTGGCCATAATTAATTTAATTTAATTATTGTTAAACAAATCAAATTAAATTATATATTAACAATCCCCTTTGGAGTTGAGTGAACCTATTTTCGAAATATAAGCTAGGAAAATTAATATGGTTATAAAATATTAAATTAACAATAGAAGAAATAATTCCAATGCCATCAAACTAAATCTAAAACATAAGTAAAATTGACAATTAAATTGAATTGGAAATGAGAGTCGATGTTTTTGGAGGTGAAAACTTTCGTTAGCTCATGTGTGAAATGCCCATGAAGGAGACGGTAGCAGTCGCGCATGGAGGGAAGGCTAAGGGATTCAAGCGGTGAAGAGTTTCTTTTATCTGGCGTTCTATCTCTCTCTTCCTCGCTTCTTACCCTCATTCATACTTTCGCATTTGGGAAAAAAAAAGATATGCTACTCTTCTTTTGGACACCATTTCACGGGGAATTTTCTCTCATTTGCAGTGGTTCTCTTGTTATCCTTGGCATTCGCATTGGGGTGCATTCTCTGGAATCGGCTTTCCTATTAGCACTGTTATTAAGCTAGACTTGCTCCATTTTCTAATTATTCATTTGTTGCTGCTCATTCTCTCTTCTTCTATTTGTTTGGAAACAATCTCCATACCCGCTTTGCTAGTTCGGTACTCATTTCATAATTCCATCCTATCTCCTTACCTGTCGGCATCTTCATCAGATGGCGATCTTAGTTATCTCCTATTGAAACTGAATATGGTTGAGTCTAGCAATTAATTCGTATCTTCAATTTTTTGGAAGGAGGTTCCTATTCCTGAGTTTGCCATCTTCATTATTCTTGGTCGGGAAGATTTTGGTGACTTGGTAGTTTAGACCTATTCATCAGAAGAATAGAAAGTTTGATTCCTTTCGAGTTGTTTAATCTTCTTTTCAAGTAAGTAAAGCGTATAATACATCAATGTTTATGCAGCGATGAATCCATTTTGTTGAGCACCTTATGAATAGAAAAGTAAACGCATTTATCTTCTCGTCTTTTTGAAAGATAAAGAAATTGAGTCTTATAATGTCTTCGGGGGATGGCCTACTAAAAGATCTTTCCATATGAGAACCTAAACCTTTTATTTTCATGCAGAATAGAAATATCACTGTCAATAATACACTTATGTTACAGGATACAGAGTAAACTTTTGAAAATTACCTGATAAACTTATACCGCCTATTTCAATTGAAAACATCTCCTTATTCACTCTCTAATTAAAAGTTGGTCCTGAGCTAATCCTTTGCTCACCCGAGTCCTTTAGGGAATGAATAAAAGTTAAAGTCTTATAATTCCTTAATGCCTATTTTGTCTCTTTTTATATGTATAAAACTTTAAAGTTAAGATTTAACCTTGAACTAAGAGTAAATGGAAAACCAATCATTGTAATTTAAACTTGAGACCAAAATATGAAGTTGAATGATAAGATCTAAAAGACCACTTAATTGAATATGTCGTTCAGTACATAAGTGCTCAATGAGAACAACCTTTGTTTAGACAAGTCAGCCTTAAAAGAAGTGATAGATGTTGAGCCAAGACTCTCTCTCTCTTTATGAATAGATGCTTAATGGTATCAGCTTAACCTAAACTAAGAGAAAAGATTTTGAATCAAGTTATGGTAATATGAGCAACTTCTTCTCAGCCGTGTTCATCTCATGACTTACCTTTGCTAAGGGACTGAGGGTATCTCCTCTGCAGATATCAATTTGTTCAACTATCCTTGATTGTAAAAGCAGTTTGCTACCAAAGAGGTGAAAAGATAAAGAGTCCAATCTCTCTTAAGGGGTTTAAGAAAACAGCTTAATCTTTAAAAAAATGATTCCTAACCAGATTATTGTGATGTTAAATCCTATGGTTAAGATATAACCTCGAACTAAGAGAAAATGATAATCATAATTGCTAATGTAAAATTAGACCTTGATCTAAGTATTATCATGTCGAGCAAGGGTGAGAGTGCTGACGACACAAGAGTGCCAAAAATATTAAAAATCCTTGGCCAAGGTATGAAGCCAGTTAGGCATTGGTCAGCTATCATAAACCAAATATACTTCTAGTCAGAATGATCCTTCTAGTTAGGAGGTACCTACAAAGGAGGGATCGACTAGTAGTATAGGTTCATGACACCAGGCTCAAAAGGGCATGATGATAATTTGATCCTTGTTGATTACCCTCATGAAGGGTCGGGTTCTTTAGTTGAAGAAACTCGGGAGACTAGTAGGTCTTGGTTGGGCAGAAAAACCCTTGATAATATTTCTCTCTCTCAATGATAAAGTTGTTCAAGCATTTCAGCATGATGATGATGACAAATTGTATTCTTTTCTCTCTTGTGATTCCAGGTACATGCATTTGTCAATTTAAGTTTACTATCAATGCTACAATAAATTGTTATTTCCTTTTAGTTAATTGTTCATATGTAAAATCTGTAGTTGATAAGTTAGACAGTTATTTGATTCATTCAGCTGAAATGGAAATTCTGAAATTAGTTAGTGAATATAAAATAGTTATTTCTTCCTTCAATTCGTTAATTTGTTTAAATGGGAACCCTAGATTGATTAGTTAGTTAGTTACTTGCCAAATGAAATTTGGCAGTAGTATTCCATTCCTTAAACCATAGGATGGTAGCTGTTACATTTGTTTCATAGCTGTAGTAATTGCTTGTTACTATCTGAGGCAAAGGAAAGTAGTTATTTTCCTTCTATAATTTTCTGTTATAAGTTTACAGTTAATAGTTTTCCTTTCAGCTGAAAATGAAAACAAAAAGTTAGTTGATGAATTGATATTATGTAACAACTTCAAAATGTTTCTCTTTCCGCTCAAAGATTTGCAAGGAAACCCTAGAATCTAAACAAGTTAGTTGCATTCAACTGAAAGCTAGAAAATGGTTAAATTTCTAAACTATAGATTTGGTAGAGTGTTACAACTTTTTCATGGATCCTAAATTTTTATCATAATTTGAAATCTGCTTTTTCTTGGAATCTAGATGTTATAGCATCTATGCTGTAGAAGAAATTTTCCGTCTATGACTTAATGGCATAGTTGCAGTGAGACTAGTACTGGTACAAGAGATTGGTACTGATACTGGTAATAGGAGACGAGGGTACTTGGAGACGCCATTTGTTTTAATATAAAGAATAAAAATTAATAAATAATAATTAATAATTTATAGAAAATCTGAAAATAAAATTAGTAATTTATAGAAAATCTGAAAATATGATGACATTGAACTTTCAAAACAATAATTTAATCACTCTTAGACGTGTCAATTACATGATGCTTTAATTTTTAAAGTTTCAAATGTTTAAACTTTAAAGTTTTTTTAGGTATTTTAGCGGGAGACGTCGTTTTCTGCAGCAAGAGACGGTAGGGTACTAGGGAAACTTTGGCGGAAGTCTCTAGCCTCCTGGAGATGTCTCCAGAGACTATACCGGTCTCCAAGATGCATGTCTCCGAGACGCGTCTCTGAGGGGGGGAGACACGTCTCCCGGCAACTATGCTTAATGGTTGTTAGTATTGTTCGGAAACTAGGTATTGGAAGGGATACAAAAAGACATTTTTGAAAAAAGTTTACTTATTGTTTTTGTAGTTAATCTCTTTAAGCTTCTTCAAACACTAATTTTAGACATTTTGCCGAATATTACTATGTTTTTATGTTTTTGATAGAACCATTCCTTTTTCAAAAAAAAAAAGATATTTTTGAGAAAATTTCACTTCTTGTTTTTGTAGTTAATCTCTTTAAGCTTTTTCAAACACTAGTCTACACACTTTGTGTATATTAGTATGTTTCATATTTTTCATAGAACCATTCCTTTTTCAGAAAACAAAAAAAAAGTGTACCATTTTTATAGAACACAAATTATATGAATACAAAGACAGAAGTGACTTTACATAGTGACAAGAAGAGGCCAAAGGCACCATTGTAAAGTTGGAACTTACCAAAGAAAAGTTCTGTATAGAAAAACAAATGTTGATATAAATATAGCTACAAGCACCACCTCATCTCCAACCCCTTCAATAGTGGGCATGGATCCCACAAACAATTGCCCTTCCAGTATCACCTGTGCACATAAAAGTCCCTGTAATTATCTGAATATCAACCGCAGGAATACATATTAAAAGAATCCTAGAACTCTAATACTATGCATATCTATATCATGTTCAGTTCATTAAAAGCTACTAAGGCAAATCACCAGAATTCCAGAGTCTGCCCTGCAAGTAATCTTATGCATATTTATATTGCAAATGCTTTGGATTCTCAGAATATTGTTAAAGCAGTAGCATTCAAAACTGCTGGAGAAACCCTAAAAATAAGCTCAGATTAAAGGTCCATAAGTAATTAAAATTGCATTCCTCTCCTTCAAAGTTAGGCTTTCAAAAATACTTCTACACATTCAGAAATTTTGATTTATTCTTCACTAATATTAACCACAATAAATTGTTAGCATAATTTCACATTTCAAAATTAAGTGTTAATATACTAACTTTCAGAGAAACTGTCCTTATAAACTGTCATGTCCCCTTCTCAGTGACATCTCTCAGAGGACAGGATTGGCCTATCACATGACCCTCGTAGGCCGATAGACTGGATAGAGGGTCACTTCGGAGCTTGGCTCAGCTTCAGTCAGCTAAGTTTGATCAGTTGTCTTTCGTTCTGGCTCGATCGGAGACGTTTTGCAGAATTGCTATTTTTAGCAGTTCCTGGCAGTGCTGTGGGACCACTGCTATTTTTAGCGCATGGCATCGCGGGCAGCATCAGACGACGGATCAGTCATCGGGTTAGAAACGAGGAAGATATTAATATTTGATCGTATTGATTAAATATTAATTAATTAATGTTTATAATATAAAGTTATAATTTTAAATTATAACTTAAGTGACTGCCTTGAGGGGTGCGCCATCATGAGGGGGCCAGTTTAACATTTAAATTATGATTTAAATATTTGACGGAGAACTATGGAGAAATAAGAAAATTAAAAGTCAAATATTAATTAAAACCCTATTTTCAAGGGAATCGCACTTTTCAGCTTATTTGAGGTTTTGCCTTGGAAAGTGAGCCATTATGTGATTATTGAGTTTGAGAAATTGATCAAATTGATCTGAGCCTGAGACTTAGGGTTTCACGTTCGATTCCTTGGAGAACGAACCATCTCCAGCGGAAAGCAATTCAGAGAGTGTGCAATACCACTTGATTTATTGCCTACAGAGGTTTTCTTATTCAGAGAAAACTACAGAGCTTTCAGAGATTGTTATTTGTCAGAGAGTTTTCAGTTGATTGCATTCAAAGATCATCTATTAGCTTGGGCGCATCAATACAGAGGATTAAATATTGATTTTTGTGAAGCCGTACAGTTTGCATTAAATACAGCAGCAGGCCGTACTTTTCCTGACAGGCCGTACCAGCAATAAAAACGTGTTCCTTGTCTTGGTTGAAACGCCTTTGAGATCATCTTAATACTAACTTCAGTGGAGGCGCCTATCATCTGGAAGATAGCTGGAAGTCACGTTCTAAGGGAGGAGTGCATTAATTGAAGCAGCCGTACCATTCTGTACTTCTGCAGCAGCAATACCAGGTTCCTTAAAAATTGTAATTTCATTATTTATTTCATCATATGTATCTGGGTATCATTGAAATCAGTTGAAAAGCTTGAATAAAGATACTGGCGCCTATATTCTTTCATTTCCATAGCTATTTGATTTTTATTGAATTTATTTCCATTTATTATCAAAATCGTACCTTCTCATTATTGCATCAAAAACACAAAAAAATTGCAAAACCCTAAAAACGTCAGGAAAACTCAAAACTTCAGTCAGATTTCGTATCAGGGGGAAACAGGGGTTTCTACATAAACTACAAATTAATTAACTTTGAATTCTTAAATTTGCACTTTGCATCGAATAATTATCACATACACTCAGCAGATACTAGGACGCACACCCGGGCATATGAAATATATAAAAATGCATGCACTTTACATGTTTTAAAAAGAAAAATAGTGAACTTAATCAAAATAAGTAGAAATTCCTACAATTAACTTTGAATTCTTAAATTTGCACTTTGCCTTTAATAATTATGACATACACTCAGCAGTACTAGGCCACGCACACCTGGGCATATGAAATATATAAAAATGCATGCACTTTACATCTTAAAAACTATTTTACCGGATCCATGCCCCACAAGCTGCCAGATCCAAGTCTGGTCCAAACCAGATTCAAAATCCAGTTCAGTGCATCAGGGATCCTTATAGGTTTACTGCTGACGAAGGAGTATTGGTCGGCCTTGGATCAAATCGTTTACAAGGCAGCGACTCCCATTGATCATATTCATTTGCAAAACCAAGCATTTCACTACGCGGACACCTACGCTATTTCCAAAGGCAGGCTGGGTTTTGATCTTTTACCATAGGATATTAAACAATTGGATCTACTTCAAGATCTTAATCTCAAACTTTCATGGTCTGACTCTCAAACAAGATCATGATCACAAGTATCAAAAACCTCAGCTTGCTCACCACAAACATCATAATTTCTATCTAATCTCAAAACTTGCTCCTCCTCCCTTTCACTAAACCCCGAGTCCGACTAGATCATTGACTATTAGAACCAAATCCACAGAAGTAATGGAATTGAAGCAATCAATCAGAAAGGGAAAGGATCCCTAGGTGGAGTTGAAAATGAAATTCCCCTACGAGAATCAAACTACTATTTTATTTTTTTAGTAGTTATAACTTATAATATTATATTATGATATTTATATTTTAATGTTTTATATATTATATTATTAAATTATATTATAATATTATAATATAATATAAAATTTATATTAATAATTTATAGTATTATATTATTAATACATATTATAATAATTTATATAATATTATTATTTATATATAATAATATTATATTTATTATATAAATATAATATTATAATCTTATATTTATATCAGAATTGTGGCTGTAATATGTATATTTATGACTCTTTTGTACGGACAAACCAAACATGAACCCAACCCCCAAAAAACATTTGCCAAATACATAAACCAAATTTGTGAACCTAAACTAGGATCTAAACCAGAACCGGCAACATAGTTTTAAAACATAATGATAGTGAACTTTACCAAAACAAGTAGAAATTCCTAAAATTAAAAAATATATAGGAAATTCCTACAATTAACTTTGAATTCTTAAATTTGCACTTTGCATTGAATAATTATGACATGCACTCAGCAGATATGAGGCCACCACACCTGGGCATATGAAATCTATTAAAATGCATGCATTGTACATCTTTAAAACATAAAGAAAGTGAACTTTACCAAAATAAGTAGAAATTCCTACAAATAAAAAAACATATTTGGCAGGTTAAAGTGAGCTGAACTAAGATCTGGAAATTCTGGAGATATAAATCAGAGGGAAAATCTAAAATATTTACTGGAAACAAAAAACCTGATTAATAACATACTTTTTATCATAAAAAATATAATTAAAGACATGACATTTCCATAGTCCATGTAATGAATTGTAAAGCTTATGGTAGAAAACTGTGTATAGCTTTTTTGCATCAATCAAATCACACTCCATTATCTATCATCAGCAAGAGGATGAAAAGCTATGCACAGTTTTCTACCAGAAGCTTTACAATTCATTAAAAAAAATAATTAATTCTCTTTCCTGATACCATCAATACACTGAACAGCCAAAGCTCTCAGGTGAGTTGCTCCTCATTGTGAAGACAACCCAATCTTCCACATACTAAATGCTGGTTGAGCTAGATTTCCACAACCTCTCCCAACTCTATGATATACTCTTAATCCCAAGCAGGTTGAACACCCTTAGGTTGTGACACAAGGTTTTGTACTATTGTTATATCTGTTTTTACATTTCACTGACTGATTATATACTAACTTCTCCATATACGCTTAAGCATGCATGACATAATTTAACATGTGCCAATAAATTGCATAAATGGAGAGCTCAATTTGATTTGATTAGGTATCTTATGAATCGATGCAATAGAGCATTTAGGCAGTTGGAAATGTCTACTTTCATGTCATCTACCCTCCTGCATGAAATTCAAATACAACTTCTTCAAGTTCCATATAGATTTCATTAAGTATTTGTTTCCCCCATATATCCACTATCACATTGGGACCATCCAAAGGTCATCTAAAAAAATCAGTAGTTTTGAATTGGACCCCATCATTTGTATAGGGTTTGTGGTGTTTGCATTCTTGTAACATGTAATATTAGTTGCATATGCAATGCAAACTTTCAAAGGATGCACAAGCAGGTGAGGCAAGTGTTGGGATAAGTCCAAACTAACTAAAATATGTATGTTACCATAATCGATCAAACCCAATACACATATCCTCCTAATTCACTTTCCACAATCAAGGTAGGATGTGAAAATATAACTCTAAAGACAGCCAAACATATAAGGGCTGATTGATCAGCTGTAATGTCCCCATTTTTAGCCCTACACTTTCCAGTGATTGATAGCCTATCTCCGATGTGTTGTCGGCTAGTCAGAGGCAAAATTAGGGTTTTCGGCTACTTGGTGGGTTCTTTTGAAGATTCAAGGGTTTGCATGTTGGAGTTTGGCTGTCTGGATTTTGGGTTCGCAGAGGTATGACATGCAACTGCGTCGGGCAACCTTTCCGGACTTACTATTTTTAGTAAGTTATGACGGCTACATCTTGGAGTTTGGGATTTTGGATTGCGGATTCTTTCTGGGTTTTCAGAAAGCTTTGCAATGGTATCACATGCACTTTGATCCGAGCAACTTTCTGAGTTTACTATTTTTAGTAAATTCTATTTTTGGCAACAGTCTAGTTGGCATCAATTCAACAGGCTTTCCTCTTCAGGCAGTTCAGTTGGTATTGTTAATTTTTTGGCCTTTTGATGCATTTTTGGAGAGATAAGTCATTTTGATTTAAATAATGTTATATTTTCACATTAACCCCTTGGCCTAGCAGTATAACTTGAAGTTGTTTTAAAAAGGGGGACTTCATGGGTGAATGCCTCATCAGGAGGTTATTTTAATATTTTCTGAAGGCCAAAATTATGCTTGGAGAAATGGGACGCCAACTTTTGAGGAGAAGATAATTTTAATTTAATAAAAAAAAGTCAAATATTGCCTTGATGAAGGGGACGCCATCCTTGGAGGGAAATGAGAACAAATTCAAAATTGAAATTGGGCGCCTTCTTGAAGCTTCTAGAAGATTCCTCCCAAGTTTATAAAAGCAAGCCTCTGCTCTTCAGTTCTTTATCTTATTTTCCTATCATACTGTTATGCTGTTGAAATGCTTTCAGAGTTTACTTCGAGGAATGCATACCTCCTAGTTCCTTCTCTTGGTTTCGTGCTTGAGAGAGAGCACCTAGCTAAGTTTTCAAAGACTGCTTCTCATCCAGACTAGTAGACGGAGCATCAAAGTTGGAGATTTTAGAGATTTGTGAGTTTTGCATTTGCTGATTAGGGTTTTGCTGAAATAGATTTTTATTCATATCTCATTGTAGGATTTTTGTATTGTTCTGGGTATTGGATTGTTGAGTTTTGCAGCCTTGGGTGCCCCTCTATGCCAAGTTGCAAATTTTTTAGAGGTGTCTTGGATTTTATCTTGTTGGTAGAACATTTCTTGAGGCCGTACCATTCTGTTTTGCCTGGCAAATGTTTAGAAAATAAAATTACAAGTTGTTAGAATCATTTCTTGATTAGAATCTGGTCGCCATCTTCATAGTGTTCAATTGCATCAGATTTCATGTCATTTGGACAAGTCTAGAGAGAGTTATGAGCATTTTAGTGAGTTACAATGTTGCTGGTTTGTGCATTTTCAGTCTTGTTCAGTCATATCAGGTTTGAAGGAGTTCATCTTTTGAGTGGGTTTTGGGTCTAGGAGGTCTTGTTGAGCATTGGAGAGACCATATACGATATTGCAGCATTGATAGACTTCTTATTCTGTGTTCTTGGCAGACATTTCTACTTCATTGTAAAGCTGAACAGTAGTACTGGCAGCTACTTCTTTCTTGCTAAGTTCTTTTCATTCCCACAGCTGTGGAAGAGACTGGCCCTAGCTCAGTCTTTATTGTATTGCATTGGATCCTCATCATCATATGGTAGCGCCTTGCTCGCCTCGAGCTTGGAGTGCACATGTTTGATGATTGAGTTACTTTCAGCACTGCATTGTCATCAATAGAATCTCCACCATATGATAGCACCATTCCCACCTTGGGTTTGGAGTGCACATGCTTGGTGTTGAGTTTACTTTTTAGCATTGCATCATCTCTTTCAGTACCTCCGCCATATGGTAGCTCCTTGCCCACCTTGGCTTTGGAAGCACATTCTTGGCGTTGAGTTCTTTCAGCATTGTTTACTTCCAGTACTGCATGCACAAGATCCTCTGACCATATGCTCGCCTCTCCTAGGCACATTCTTGGTTAGAGTTACCTTCCTCATCGTTTTGGTTTTGGAGCTAACCTTAACGGGTGACTGTGTGCTTGAGCTGAATTGTT
>VDFB02178142.1:0-21952 GCA_007258455.2 Sequoia sempervirens | reverse complement strand
TTCCAAAAAATGAGCAGGATTGATATGCCACTTGTGGTGTATGAGTCCTAGTACAATGATTTTTCTATATTTCAAGAGCTCCAGACTTGTCACAACCAAATTTATATTCCTACCCAGAAACCCTAATCTGTGACTAAATCACCCAACCTAGTGTATGAGTCCCAATGAGCATTAAAATTAGCATTTTTAGTATTTTAGATCTTCACTCAAGCTTCTATAGGTTTCCAAGTGTACATCTCTGATTTCTCAATTTGTTATTCTAATTTGCATTCATTTTTAGATCATTTATTTAAGCTTTGCATATCATTAGGTTTTGCATGTTACTTGTATTTCCAAGCCCTAGCTTGGTGGTGAACTCTCTTTTAGTCTTGAATCACACCCTAGGAAACCTTATTGCAATATTGCTTTCCCTCATTTCATCCTTGGATTGATATCTCTAAGGTTTCCTTGAATGAAGTAAGTGAAATAGGAGCTCTTAAACCCTCATCATTCCATCTCATAAAATATTTGGAACACCTATATCCCTTCATTTCACTGTCTTAGGTCAATGTTTTGGTTACAAGGTTGCAACTGCCTCACAATTGAGCACTTTGCTAACAATACCCATAGTTTTTCTCAATTCATTAATCTATCCACACAAGAATATTTTGGAACATATGCTCCCAAAGGATTCAAATCTCACTCTGATACCACTTGATGCAATCAATTATGGAGGGTTTGAAATGGACTTTCCAGCCTTGCAATAAAATCCAACACAATATAGATAATCAAAGTAATATGCAAATTAATTGATTAAAAACACAAAACATGCATGCCCACATGCCTACTCAAATGCAGATTACAACAAGATCCATAGGCTACATGTGCTGGTTCACAAGCCACCATAAAATTATTCATTATTAAATGTGTAATTGATTCTTAAATCTACTTCTCTAACTCCTCTGTCCATCATCCATTCCCCTAGCTTTTCTACTAAATTTAGATACTAATTATATACTAGCTCCAAGTATTAGGAGTGACCCACATCAACCTCAATTAGGTCCAAAGTCTAATGTCCAATGAAATGCGTCACTTCTATCTAAGGAATTGAAGAAGCATCAAACCTAGGTGTGGATTGGTGTGGACCTAATTGGTATTGGTCTTGCCCTATATCCATCCTATGATGAGTCATGAAGACTCTGCAAGGTGTGAGGATATTCCACACATGTCCTCTAATAGGTCTGGGTCTAGGTTGTTGATTGGGGCAATCTTTTGGTGAAGGTTTCTTCTAAATTGTAGTTCCCTTGGGGTTGTCACTTGGCTGTGTTATCATATACTTCCCATTCTACCTTTTTCAAATCCATAAGGGAAAACTGGTTGTTGCAGTAAGATGTGGTATGATTCTCTAGGATGTTACTAACATAATTTTAATTTTCTTCTAAACTATTTGAGTTATAAAGTTCATTCACCTACTCTCAACCACCAATGGTGAACATAAAAATGTATAAATGGATAATAATTTTTTTATGTGGGGATGGAGTTAAACTTGAGTGTGCTCAACATTTATTAATTCGATTTTGGTAACTAAAATAGGTTAGAAGTAAAAATATATATATTTTAGGAAGGATTCACATCTTAAATTTTGCAAACAAAGAGAAAAAATAATAAAAAATAAAAGAGAACTTTTTTTTTGGGAATGGAGTACAAGTAGAGAAGTATGAGGTTGTGTGTGACGGTGATCCCACAAAGCTGGTTTACAATTTTTGGGAGATTCTGATTTTTGCTAAAATCACATATTTTTAGAAAATATAATGATTTAAGCCTTTAAAAGTTCCATTTAAAGAATTTCAATTGAAGAGGGTTTGACCAAACTACCTTAGATCAAACCCCCATGGATAGAACCCGCTAGTTTTAAACCATACATGTAATGGAGTCTCTCTTTACACCTATCAAAATGTTGATAGAAAACCACTTTTGATTTACATTTTGGGGATCAAATGAATTCATTTAAAATTTATTTTTTGTAAGTATGTAGTCCTTATTATAAGCTTCCCAAAAAGTATAATTTTAAATAAATTTAATTTTATTATTATATTTATTTTTATTTCTTCCTAATGTAGGTTTTCATCAAAAATCAAGGTATTTGTTCTCACATGGAAAATAGAAGATTATAATTTTTTTTGAAAATATAGGTGTACCGACATTGAAGTCCTTGATCCAACAAAAAATTGAATTTCGATACATACAAAAAATTTGTGTTATCAGATATATATTTGAATTGTAATTTGGTTTGACTTAGAAACTTGATTAAGGGAAAACATATTCAATAAAACACTATAAACCAATTGGAAGCACTAGATATCATAGTTACAAATCCAAATTTTAAAAATATAATTTTATCATTCATGGAAAAAAAATTATGTGTTATACGGTGAGTGTCACTCCTTAAAAATGGTGTTTACTAAAAAAAATTAGTTTTCAAAGGAGATGGAAAAAGAAGTGCAATATGATTCCAAAAAATTTGAAAAAAATATATTTATAATCTATAGACAAAATTTCAAAAACCACTAATTTGCATCATCTTCAAATTCCTCATGGTTTAACCGCTATAGGTGCCCGAAAGTGAAGATTTAGTTAGAAAAAATTAGTTCAGTGTCCAGTTTGGCCAAAAATTGTAAACCGGTATTGTGGGATCACCTACAATTGTAAATAGAAAGGCATCATCATTTTTCTAGTGAAAAATCTAGTTTTTTTTCGCATGAGAGAGTGAAGAGATACATGGAAGGAGGGAATGAAAGAGTAGAAATATTCAAGGAATTTAAGAGAGTGAGCCACCACAAAAACAAGATTATGGTCATTTTGTGTAGGGATAAATAATAGGAGAGAATTAGAGTGAAGAATAAGAAAAGTTGAAAGTTTCCACATTTTCTAATCCTATTCTATGCATGTAAATGAAATTCAAGTTTAATTGATGAAATAAAGAATATTTCATGGAGAATTTTATCCCTTTAGCATTTTTTCTTGCCAAA
The DNA here is from genome assembly GCA_007258455.2 of Sequoia sempervirens. NCBI lineage: Eukaryota > Viridiplantae > Streptophyta > Pinopsida > Cupressales > Cupressaceae > Sequoia > Sequoia sempervirens. Next base: position 18,944 of record VDFB02178142.1, on the reverse strand, counting down.
AAAAAGTTTATTTTGTGTAATTTGTGGCTTTTAAAGGAAATTAATTTCCTATGTATGTTTTCTGGTTGTCCATTGACTACTGATAGGTAAGTTTATTTTGAATTTATAGAGGTTTGGGTGGTTGTAGAATTATCTACAATAAGTTGTAGGTTCAAGAGTTACTTGGACCTATAAATAAAATATTTGATTTCTCTTAAGGTTGCATGAGTTTATTTGAATGACACAACCTATCTTTGACTACAAGAGCATGGATTAGAGATATTTATTTTGTTGCAAGCTATGTGGAACCATTAGTGTGGTATAAAATCATAGGGTAAAACTCCAAGAAATGGAGCAGTAACTTTATATTATGGTTGGAAGGAATTCAATGAGAAATGATTGTGGGTATTTACTCACAACACATGAAGGTTATACAGGTGAGAAAGAGAAAGTTATAGAGCAGAAATATTCCTCCAAGAAAAATAATGATAGTTTTTTTTAGAAAAAAACTAAAAGCATGATATATGAGGTAGTAGAGGCCATAATGAGAGTTTCAAGGAGCATAGATGACCTATATAGAGATGAATTAAAGGGAAAAGTTCATGAAAGAGATGATATTAAAAATAATGTGGAAGGAGCTAATGCAAAAGTACTGGTGAAGATGTAGATGTAGATATAAATGTAAGAGAGACAAGACTAATAATATCTATCTCTAATATTAGGAAAGGAGTAATGATGGAGATACCAAGTGTCCTTAGAAGTTTATAACTATATGAATTGGTAGTTTTTTTATAGAAATGAAGGAATACTTAATGTATGACAAGATAGATGAACCTTAAAGAGTGAAAGTGGGCCAATTAAAGATGAAAGAATGTGGAACACTTTTTTGGAAAGAAGTACAAGTTGAGAGAAGGAGAAATGGCATAGGAAAATCACTACATGCAAACAAATGATGAGGAATATGATGGTCAAGTTTGGAATAGTAGTTTTTATCAACTTTTGTAGGTCAAAAAATTGAAAAACTTACAAAAAAGAGAACTTAATGTGGAGTCCTATAGTGAATATTTTTAGAAGATTATGATCAAATATTATCATAATGAGTTATACCATGAGAAAGTGTCTCAATATGTCAATGGAATAAGGATGTAAATGGAATAGGAGTTAATTATGATGAGGTTGTAGAATTATTAATATGCTTCAAGATGGTTGGAGAAAAATTAGCAAGAAGGTAGCATGGATTAGCCAAAGGAAAATGTATATTTAATATAGGTAGAGGATAATTGCAAAGAAAATATAGACAAAATAAGGATACCAACTCTTTAAATAGGTATAAAGATAATAATAAAATGAGAGGATGATCTTATCCTATTAGAGGTTGATTTAGAACTAGAAGAAGTTGAACTATATGTTTTCAAGGGACTTGTTTCACATATGGACAATTAGGAAATGGATTTTATGAATGACCATACTGTAGGCCTGTAGTGTAGGAAAATGCATACCCTTGCATTTTCACACATGTTTGGGACCACCTTGCTTTATTTATCCCTATTTATGTCTTAATTGGTCCTATTTTGCATCCACAAGCCTAATGAATGATATCTTCTTTTGGCTAATCCCGAAAAAAATCAATGGATAAATGATAATTTAATGATTATGGATGAGTACCCCTAATTTTTGGGTCGGGACTAAGATGCCACCTAGGGCATCTTTGTCCCCCAAAGGTCTTGGGACCCTAATTTCAAGTGTGCCTTAAATGGGCTCCTTTCTGGACTCTGTACCATAAGTTTCATGCCTCTGGTTTTTTGGATTTAATTTCAAATCTTGGCTAGATTTAGCCTCTTTTAATTAATGAATTCATATGTCAACTTGTTGTGGTGCAATTTAAGGATATTAAGCATGGATAAGTATAAATACAAGGTTCATTCACTCATTTTCAAATCAAATCTTTTGTGAGAGCATTCCTATTAGCATAATTGAGCTCACAAGAGAATTCAAGAGAAGTTTAGCAAGCATTTGAAGCCATCATCAATATTCAAGCATCATATCAAGGATATTCTTGCATCATGTGTGTTTTTGAGCTAACATTTGTGATGTAGGGTTTTGATTCAAGCAAGAAATTCAAGTCAAGATCTATCAAGCATTTCAAGATCTACATTCAAGCTAGCCACTTCACACAAGTTTGTAGATTTCATAAAGGGTTTGGTGAGTTGCAACATATCATTTTTTTCATTCATCATTTACCTTTATTTCATTCTATTTCAAGGTTTAATTACCAACAAAGGGTTTGACCAAGGAAAACCTCTATTTACTAACAATCAAAAAGTTTTTTCCCTTTTGCATGTTTGTGTTTGCAGATTTAGGTTGAAGACTTGAAGATCATTTGAAGTGAAAAGTTGCAAAGTTGTAAAGTTGCATTGCAAAGTTGTCATATTCACAAAAACTCACCTATAGGCCAAATTTGGAAGTTTCAGGACCAGAGATCTAAGAAGAAGGAAGTGTAGACATTAGACCTCAGGATCACATTTGGAGATTTTAGAAATTCAAGATGGGACTAAGTCACCACCTAGGGCATCTTATTCCTCTCAATGGTATGTTTTAGAGATTCTTTCAGATCCGGTTCCAGCATCTGAAGATTCTGCATCTTCCCCAAAAAAAGAGAACCGAGACTAAGAAAATAGTAAGGGTTTCTTAGTCCTCCATAACAAATTTTGATAGCTTCTTTGCATTTCTAGAATCCCCATCACATTTAAATAGACTTCCCGGGTACACATACCCTAACTTGTTGTTGCTTAATTTCATCATGTGCACTCATTATTTGGCTTGCATTACTAGGTTTTGTGAGTTGAATGTTGTCTTTTCCAAGCTTTTGCTTGGTGGTGAACCCTTCCAAGCCTAAAAGAACCCCTCCTAGGTATTCCTTCTTGAGAATTGACTCACCCTTTTGGTTTATAGTCAATCCAATTTGGGATCCTAGGACAATTTTGAGTGACAATTTGGAAAAGAGTGGGGACTCTCATCTCCTTTTCCCTATTGTTCAAGGCCAAAAGGTTCAAGAAGCATAGAAGATAGAATTGCACATGTAACTAAAGAAGATGAAAATTTCATAGGGTTTGTAGTTAAATAGATGAACATGAGAAGGGAGTAGCATGCATGATGAATACAAATTATTTGAAACTAATAAAAAGACAAAAAAAACCTCTCTAAAGGAGAAATATAGTTATAATATTTTGCATGGTAAGAAAAATTGTTGTAAGATCTGTAGTGATGGAAAAAGTATCACCTTTTCCTCACTTTATTTGGGAATAATTATCATTAAATTAACCTATTATTTCCTAGGTTTAGTGTTGTAATGTGTTGTAACACATTCACATTGATCTTGGGCCCCTTTTAATAAAATGTACTTAATTTGTACCTTATTTAGGTGTTGTAAAGTGTTGTAACACACTTTCACACTTGTCTAGGGTCTCATTAAATAATTGTGGTTAATTAGATTTAATTGGCCCCATTAATTCAAATTTAAGTCTTATTTATGACACCTTCTGAGAATCCATCCCGACACCCATAATTCAAATTATATTTACATTTAATTTAGAAATTTTGAAGTCCTAGAAAATGGTGCTAGGACCCATTCACCCTAGGTGGCGAATGGGTCCTTCCTTTATAGGAACCCCCTTTCTTTGCATATTTGACATCGATTTTTAATGTTCTTTCACCTCCCGAAGGCATGGCCTTGGAAACTTGTGATAGGACCCATTCGCCGTACGTGGCGAATGGGTCCTCCCTTAATAAGGACCCCCTTTTTTAATTTAATTCTAGAGCGATTTTAATAAAATTCATTTCTAGATCTGGTGTTGGCTTGAATTATTTGAATTTAAGGGTTAATCTCTTGATTTAGTATAAATAAGGGGTAAATTCACGTTATTTCTCCTAGAAAGTTCAAGTTATAATAAGAGTACATTCACAAGAGCATTAGAGCATTACAAGAGAATTTTCAAAGGCATTTCAAGACAGATTATCAAGGTTTTATTGTATCAATTCAAGATCATTTCATCATGACAAGGGTTTAGTGGATTCCTACATGTTGTTGAGTTAAGGTATTTGATGTAGCATTGAAGATTCATATTACATGTATTGTTTCACATCTATTTGAGATCAAGATCTACATTCTTCATGGACACTTCATGTTAGATTACAGATTTACACTCCAAAACAACTTCCAAGGTATCCTCAATTACATATCTCATGTTTCATGCTTCATTTTCATCATTTCATCATTTGGTTTAATTACCTACAAGGGATTTGACCTAGGAAAACCCCTATTCACTAACAATCAACATTTTTTTCTCCTCTTTAGTGTGTTTTCAGATTTAAAAGTTGAAGATTAAGTGGAGAAGAAGTCTAGAGAAAAGTTTCAAAAGTTGTCAAGTTGCAAAGTTTACCTTCATAGTGCAAGAAGACATAATTGAAGCTATAGAATTTGTTATAGGTTTTTAGGAGTTGACAACCAGGGATCTTAGAGTGCAGACATCAAGAAAAATAACCCAAATACCAGTTTCAAAAACCCTAACAAGGACCCATTTTCCACTAAAGGCGAATGAGTCCTTTGTGCCCTAAAAAAAGGCTTCTTGCAGCAAGGTACACACCATTTTGAGCTCTAAAAACACCTGTCATAGTTGCTATAATAGCTAGGGATAGTTTCTAGTTGTTATTAGCATCTTATCACACACATAATTCGATGTTTTATGGTGGAAAGCAGTGGCTCATCATCTTCTTGATTCATTTTATGCAACCCTCTTTTTCCCTCATTAAACATTTTAGTGAACCTGACTCATTGAATATTGCAATTTTCTGATTTTGAAGTCTTTCATTGCATCCTAGGTTATATCTTGCACTAATTTGTACTGAATTAGATCTTATTTAGGGTTTCTTGTTTTGCATTGAAATCTTGCATCTCATATAGAGTTTAGATTTTCATTATTTTGCATCTCTCTAAATATGAAAAATACAAAAACAAATTAGTCATTGTCCATATCATTTAGATGTCATAAAATTGCATTTCAACCTAGGTATTTACATACATTATTTCATTAAATTTTCACATTTCATTTCTAGAAAATCTAAAATTGAAACTCACTACCTCAGACTTGGAACTAAAAGACATTACTATCAGCTTGCAAAACATTCAAAAATAGTTTCAAAACCCTCATCGAGGACCCATTCACCTTTATTGGTGAATGAGTACCTAATTAGCTCAAACTTGAACCTTATGGCATCTGAAAAAGCATTAAAAATCACACTAAAACCAGTAAAAACATCTCAAAAATATCTAACTAGGATCCATTCGCCCTTACTAGTGAATGAATCCCTATTAGATCCTAATTCGCATTTTCTAGAAATTTAAATCTCAATTTCAGGCTTCTGTTTGCTGTTGTTACTTTCCTATTTCGGTCTTTTGATTTGTTGTTTCATTAAATTCATTGCATTTAGCTTAAATGTCTTCATTTCAGTGCATTGTTAAAATTCAAAATTGCATTCACAACATTACATTTTCAATTTATTGCATTGTGTAATTAGTAAATTGCATTACTTGAATCTAAAAATTGCATTTCATTCTAGCTTGTTGCATTTCCCCTTTTCTATTTTAGGGTTTGCACACTAGGGTTGTAAAACTTGAATGAGCTTTACAACTTGGTGTCCTATTAGCAATACTATTGTAAGATGAAGTTCAAGGCTCATGTCATCTTGTGATATCTCACTTGTCATAGATCTTGGGTTTCCTAAATCTCTTTTTGATAGTATTGATAATCAACCCTCCATGCCTCATAGTTTGGATACTTCATTTCCCATGACTTCACCTACTACAATCAATGTGCATGATGTTATAGACAAACTAGACAGATAACTAGAAAACTTACAAGATTGCATCCTTAGTGAAAGAATAAACATTAGATTGGTTCCCATTAAACAAAACCTAAGGAAAGTGCTTAAAACTCAAGATGAAACATAAATTGTCTATAGCCTTAGTTGCTTCTTTCATGAATATTTCAATAAAAAAAAAAACCATAACATGGATTCCATGGTAAATATTATTGAAGCTAGTGAAACTAAGAATGATGTGATGAATTTTGATATAGATGATGACAATATGGATACTATTGAACAACATCTCATAGATACTATGGTAGCATTTATCTAAACTAGACCTCATAAGGGATCAACTAAAAAGCCTCTTGATATTGATTTCTCACAAAATGGCATACTTAAACGTGCACTTGACGGTCCTCTTTACATAGCTAGCCAAATCAATGATAAGCCCACTAATGGGATATTAATTGATCTCGTATGTGGAGAAAATGTGATCACTGAAGAATTCTTATATATGTGCATGAACTATATCAAGAAACATATGACAAACCAAAAGCATGGATCAAGACGTATAATGGGTGTGCTTGCCCTATGATAGGGTCAATAGATCCCCCTTCAAAAGTGGGACCGAAAACATTAACTGTCTCATTTTCCATCATTCCACAATTGGACCAATTTCGTGTGAAGTTAGGTTATCCATGGCTTTGCTCCATGAATGGCGTCCCTTTGATTATGCATAAATGTCTAAAGTTTCCATTTGGAAATGATATCTTTACTATGCATCATAATGGATTTAATCCTGCCTCGGTCCGAGGGAATTTCTCATTAGATTTCTTTTTTCCCAAGCCTATGGAACCTATCAAGACTCATGAGGATTTATTTTTCAAATCATATCAAAAGTTCAAGAAAATAAAATAGTAGAAGTATCCCTTCGAAACATGCCTCAACCTATAATTGAAACACCTATCCTTGATGAAGCAATGATCGAACTGAAAGCCCTTCTGAACATACAAGAACAACCTATAGAAAAAACTCCTACAATTTCCTACAAGAGACCACAAGATAACACAAATAATCTTGTTGTCCCTTCTACAATCAAACAAGTTTACAAAATCAAAGAGAAAGCAGTTAAACAACCTCCTATTGTTTCTTCTAGTCCTCCCAAGGAAAAAAAAGAACTATGATTAACAAACCCACTCTTACACAAAAAAAATGACAATAGATTAAAATGAAATCAAAGAGCTAGAGAGTGTAGGCATCAACAACATTATATTGCTCATCAATTACAAACTCAAGAAGACAAGAAAAACATAGAAAATCAAAATCCAACCCTACTTGAGGCAATGCATGGTGAATCTATACCCTCGCCACAACATAAACAAGAACCTTCCATGGAAATTATTGTTTGACCTCCTATTGTGATAAATATAGATGATGACATTGACATTGCAAATATTGATGAAAAAGTGCATGATTAGTTGAATACATTATTTTCTTCTTCTATGAACTTAAATGACAAATCTCCTAAAAGGAGTGTTGAACTTGGTTCTTCCCCTAGTTTGACAGTTGTTTTTTCCCCTTTAGCTATTTTTCCACCTTCCATTTATACTAACTAAGATTGAGATTGAGATGTCCTACTCTAGGTTGACTCACATGTGCCTAACTAGTATTTTGCATTTTCATGTTTTCTTTATGTGATCCCTCATGTTATTTTGATTGATGTATCTCTGTCCTTTTGTGCATTCCTCTATATGTATCTTCATTCTTCTATATGTCATAAGAATTTTTCATTTGTCTTTTTTTTTCCTTTTGGGGATGATGCAAGGCATCGAGACAATCATGTATCTTCCATGTTGACCCAAAAGCTTTTTATTTTATCTTTTCTTTGTCTTTTTTTTTTCTTTCAGGGATGATGCAAGGCGTCGAGACATTCAGGTATCTTCCATGTTGACCTAAAAGGATTTTTCTTTACTTTTTCTCTCTTTGTGTAATTCTTCCAATTCTATGAGTATTTGGGGAATGATGACAGTTTCATGCTCTATGAAAACATTGTAGCAAATACATACTGACGTTGAATCTATAGATCCATTATGTATTTGTGGGGGAAACCCTTACTTCCTATTTCATGATACAACTTATTTAGAAACATATGACTTGGAATCTAGGGTTTTTTGAGGAAAGCTCTCATGTCTTGGGATAAAATATTGGCTATTCTAAAGCAATTTCTCACAGTAATGGTGTAGCAACTACTTTAAAGTGGGGGCATACATCGATGACATTTTTTTCTATATTTCATGGCATGATTTTTATTTTTTCTTGTGACGTGTCCTTTTCTTGGTGATTTCATTGGGTTTTATGTCCTCCAAGAGTGCAATATTTCTATGCATACAATCTCCCTTTGTGGCATGATGCGAATGCAACATCCCATAAGTGGTGATCTAATATCCTTGACTTGTCCTCTGTTAGAGACATTAGGCACAATGTTCCCTAAGAAGACCTTATATGAACAAAAAAAAAATCTTCTTTAACAAAAAAATTTGCATACATGACATTACAAAAAGCATTACATTATGGTTCCTTATCGAAGTTGTGAGGAGGATAACTTCAGTATGGTATGAGAGGATAATACGATTTTATCATTTTCCACCTAATGGATGGACTGAGGTTCCACTACCCCAGAGTCAGTCTACATATTTTGGTACAACTCACCTAGTGGTAGACTGAGGTTCCACTACCCTAGAGTGAGCAGTGTAAGTTATAGATAAAAAGCCACATTCCACATCACATTGAAACAGTTGTGCTTGATCCTTTTGTATTTCTTTTTTTCTTCTTGGCCTTTGAAAGGGTATGATTATGTATCTTTCTTATTGTTTCATACTTAAGTGTTCTTAGGGGTAAATGGTAGTGATAGAAAAAGTATCCCATTTTCCTCACCTGATTTGGGAATAATTGTCATTGAATTAACCTAATGTTGCTTAGGTTTAGTGTTGTAATGTGTTGTATCACATTCACATTGATCTTGGGCCCCTTTTAATAAAATGTACTTAATTTGTACCTTATTTAGGTGTTGTAAAGTGTTGTAACACACTTTCACACTTATCTAGGGTCTCATTAATTAATTGTGGTTAATTAGAGTTATTTTTCCCCTTTAATTCAAATTTAAGCCTTATTTGTGACACCTTTCGAGGATCCATCCCGACACCCATAATTCAAATTGTAAAATATTTAATTTGGAAAATTTGAGGTCCTAGAAAATGGTGCTAGGACCCATTCACCCTAGGTGGCAAATGGGTCCTTCCTATAAATGACCCCCCTTTCTTTGCATATTTGACATAGGTTTTTAATGTTCTTTCACCCCTCGAAGGCATGGTCTTGGAAACTTGTGCTAGAACCCATTCACCCTAGGTGGAAAATGGGTCCTCCCTTAATAAGGACCCCTTTTTTGAATTTAATTCTGGTGGGATTTTAATAACATTCATTTCCAAATCTAGTGTCGACTTGAATTGTTTGAATTTTGGGGTTAATCTCTTGATTTAGTAAAAATAAGGGGTTAATTCACATTGTTTCTCCTGGTAAGTTCAAGTTATCATATGAATACGTTCACAAGAGCATTAGAGAATTACAAGAGAATTTTCAAAGGGATTTCAAGGAAGATTATCAAGGTTTTATTTCAGCAATTCAATATCATTTCATCATGACAAGGGTTTAGTGCATTCCTACATGTTGTTGAGCTAAGATAGTTGATGAAGCATTGAAGATCCATATTGCAAGTATTGCTTCACATCTATTTGCGATCAAGATCCAAATTAATCATGGCCACTTAATGTTAGATTGCAGATTTACACTCCAAGACAACTTCCAAGGTATCATCAATTGCATATTTCATGATTCCTGCTTCAATTTCATCATTTTGGTTTAATTACCTACAAGGGCTTTAATTTAGGAAAACCCCTATTCACTAACAATCAGCAAGTTTTTCTCCCTTTTGAATGTGTTTGTAGATTTAAAGGTTGAAGATCAAGTGGAGAAGAATTTTAGAGCAATGTTACAAAAGTTATCAGTTGCAAAGTTGACCTTAATAGTGCAAGAAGACATAATTGAAGCTCCAAAATTTCTTATAGGTTTTCGGGAGCTGGAAACTAGGGATTTAAGAGTGCAAACATCAAGGAAAATAACCCAAATATCAATTTTAGAAACTCTAATAGGGACACATTCACCACTAAAGGCGAATGAGTCCTTTGTGCCCTAAAAACAGGCTTCTTGCAACAAGGTACACACCATTTTGAGCTCTAAAAACTCCTCTCATAGTTGCTATAATAGTTAGGGTTAGTTTATGATTGTTATTAGCATATTATCACACACATAATTCAATGTGTTATGGTGGAAAGTAGTGGTTCATCATCTTGATGATTCATTTGTATGCAAACCTCATTTTTCCCCATTAAACAAAACCATAATATCTAGTGGGAGTATTTATAATTTAGTCTCATCTAAAATGGTGGACAAATTGGAGTCAAAAGGGATGACTCACATAACTCCATATAATGTATCATGGTAGCAAAAGGGTAACTAAATCTTGATTGATCAACAATTCCTATGGATTTGTGTATTTTTTATTAGGGAGATGATGGAAATTTGACAGGAAGGAAATCTATGATAAGAGAGGAAAAATAACTTGGAGAAGAATAGCAAATAATATACTCTTATGTCATTGGAAACCAACGAAGAAGATGTGTAAATTAATCCAAGTATGTTTCTAGTAACTAGAAAATAGCCTAATAAGGATTTAAACCCTAGAAAACTATGTTTTATACTTTTGCCTAAGATACTACAAGTATGGATAGTTGCTGATAATAATGATGCACCTTGGAAGTGAAGGATACATTAGAAGAATTTAATGATACTATATCCAAAGAGTTGGAAAAATGATTTCCACCTATGAGGAGCATCAACCATCATATGGATTTAATCTTAGGAGAAAGTTTACCCAACAAGGCTATTGATATATTAAGCATCAAGTAGAAAATGAATAGGTGAACAAATAACTACATGAGATATTAGAACAAATATTGATTAGAGGAATATTTATGCCATGTTTAGTAATAGTGAATATTAGTACCAAAAAATAATGATGAACAAATGATGTGCATGAATCACATGGACTATTTTGGAAATGGTGGGAATTTTAGTAAAATTAATTAAAAAAATGGGTACCACAAAATCAAGATAAGGGATGGTGATGAATGGAAAATCACTTTTAAGATCAAGGAGGGCTTATAATGATACCCTTCAAATTGACAAATGCACCTAGCACATATAGGTGGTTAATAAAAAGTGTGTTGAGATCATTCTTGAGAAAATTTCTAATTGTTTCTATTGATGATATTTTATATTTTAGAAATAATATAGAAGAAAACATTATCCATATTAAGTAGGTTTTGTAAAGGCTCAAGAAGGAGAAGTTACCAGTTAAATTGAAGTAATATAATTTTATGAATGATAAATTGGTCTATTTGGATTTCATTATCTCATTGAAGGGGAGAGAAATGGATCTAGGAAAGGTAGGATCCATACTGGACTAGCCTAAATCGAGGATTGTGCATGATGTTTGAAGTTTTCATGGGATATGCACATCTATCACAAAGGCTATGAGAATAGATAAAAAAGAGTTTAAGTAGATTGTAGCAACATATAAGAGCTTTTAGTAAATAGGGAAGGTCATTGAAGAGCCTATGAAAAAATTGCCAAATTTTATAAAATAATTTTAAGTGGATTGTGATGGAAATCAGATAGCCATATGAGTGTTCCTCATCTAGGAGGGTCTAACCATAGTTTATTTCAATGAAAATACTAATGATGCCAAGAGGAAGTATTTCTCTTATGACCAAGAGTTCCATGTTATATTGTAGGCATTAAAGAAATAACAACATTATCTATTCCCTAAAGAATTTGTGCTTTACATGGATCACCATGTAATTTATTAACAACTAAACCAAGCCCAATCAACAACATGTGAATTAAATGGAGTTCTTACAAGGGTATACATTTGTTCTAAATCACTAAAATGGAAGTTCAAACAAGGTAGTAGATGCCTTGATAAGAAAGTAGCATTGTTGATGGAGATGAGGGGAGAAATATTTTATCTTTCAAATGCAATGATGTTTTATAAGGATGACTTAAACTTTAAATATGTATGTTCAACATATAATCATCCTACAAGCGTCGATAAGACATTGTGGATGGACTACTTCATACAAGATGGATTGCTATTCAAAGGACAAAAACTATACATACCTCAACCTGATTGATGAGGGAGAACCTTCTAAAGGAAAAATCATTATTGTGGATTGTCTAAACATTTTCTAAGTTGATAAGAATTAATCACAACATAATTGAGAGGTATTATTTACAATGGATGAGGAGTGAAACCAGAAAGTTTGGACAGGGATGTAGAGGTTGTTAGTATGCCAAAGGAGGAGTCAAAATATGGACCTGCGAGCCATTACCCATACTAGAGAGGTTGTGGGATGACATTCGGATATATTTTCTGATTGGTTTGGTTAGGAGACAACGAGGCAACGCCATGGAGCAGCTCCCTTAGAAGTTTCAGACCTGGGAGAACGGGGAGCATAAAACAAAGAACATTAGGATTTTTAAGAAACAATGAATGGATCCCCAAAGAGAGGAAAGACGATAAAATTAGAATTTTCCTGCTAATGTAAGTATAAAAATTTATAAACGTTACATTAAGGTGGAACAATAACTCGATAAAAGAATCAAAAAAGGGTTACTTATGTCCACCATTTAGACCAACTCTTGCCTGGCTTCACCTGCATAAATTAAAAAGTAAATTATACAAATTTCACTAGGTAAACAATTCATAATGTAACGGCAAAAAAATCATCAAAAACAAATGAAATGTACATTAAACACCGTAATGGGTTTTGAGATAACAACAATTTCTATGTTAATAATGACAAGACAAAAATGGCTTCTACACTCGGTTTGTTTCAACTAATTCACTATAAGCATAGCAATGACAAAGTAATTATATTTGATAACTCGATTTTAATTAGAGAAGCTCTAGAACATTAATGCTTTCAATGAAGAGGAGAATTCCATAAATCTCAGAAAATGTTCACTACTCGAGTTCCTTTGATGGTGTTTTCTGCACATCAACAACTTAGACAGAGTGCAATATTCTATCTCTCTTGAAAGGCTAATCTTCAACAATAAATTACTGAAAACCACCCCAAGGTCTCTCGGGTGTCAGGTCATGACAATGCATAAACAACTCAGATAAAATGTGAAATGCTGGTAATCACAATCGGACCTTACTACAAGCAAACTGTATCTTCTAATTTATCAGATTTTGTAATATGATGATTTCAAATCCTAAATCTAACTGGATAATAAAGAAATAGCAAAAGATAAGGGTGCAAGGATATAATAAGATCTAAACTATTCCTAGAATGAGCAATGCAAATGACAGATATCTGGAATGGACCAATCTCAAATAACCAATTCTCGCTTAACCCACAATGCAATATCACAAGAATGCAGTAATTCTAAGGTATATAGATTTTCAGATCATAGACATTCATCCACAATCGAACTTACACATGTAAATATATGGTCCAAAGCTGACTTCACCAGCCTACTACAATCAGATAGTTACTAGGAGTATAGACCGTAGATTGCTACAAACACTCCAAATATGAAATCATAAACATCATTCACCACACTAATCAAATTCTCAACACTAAACCCTAAATCTTTAAGCAATTTGAAAGATAAAACAACAGGAACCATGCAAGATGAAATAACACAAGAGATTGCACCAGGAAAACCACAATGTCTTCAATTGTATTAGATCACCAAAATGCTGCAACAATTCCACTGTTTACAATACTTGCTTCAAGAAATTAACAAAATGCTCTAACTCCTTCTGCTCTTACTTATCTCTATTATTTTCTAGCTAACCCCTTACAATGAGGCAAGAATGCCCTTTATAGCAAATTCACAAGATATGTCGGCCCAGCCAAACATTTACAAAACAAAACAACTGCCAAAACAAGTCGGCCTTAGGAATTCAAAATAAGGCACACATTAAATGCCGATACATCATCAAGGTCAGCCTAGACACGGTCCCCAATGCAGCCCAGATCAATACATGCCCTATAATAATAGGGAAGCACAAATCTCAAAATAGGCATTAACTGCCGCCTCCCTTATCCTCGCTCTGGGCCAACGATCCTTGAACCCTCAAAAATGTTCCATCCAATTCGGTGACAGGTGGCAAAGGCAATATCCTAAGCCGACATTCTATGGAGCCAATCTCCTCCTTTGACTGTTTAACCGTCTTATCCCAATCATCCTTGTTGGCATGATACTTATCCATTACTGCCAGATATGTGGCTGCATCATCTAACTGGTGGCCAGTTATAACATTCTCAGAATCGGGGTATAAACTTCATGCCACCACTCTCTTAGCTGTTCCAGACTTAGGTATTTAGGAGCAATCTTTCTCCTTCCAGTCATGACTTCAAAGAATGCAATGCACCCTTCATATACTCCAGTAAGATCACCATCTATTTGTTTCTTACGTTTCTGAATCTTCTTCATGGCCTTATGCCGAATCTGCAGAGCCTCAAACCACTCCCAAGGTTCATTTAACCTAGAAGAAGGAAGAATCCCATCCGTAGCCAATTGATCCCTACCATATCCCATGATGACCTTGGATTTCTGTAATAGAAGATCAATGTCTTCCTTGTCCTGGGATAGCACATGCTCCAATAACTCCTTGGCTCTGACCGCATCCTTCCCAACTGACAGGATATCCTTGATTGCACTATCTCCTTTTACCTGCACATCCTTCAACCAATCTGTTGTAGTTTGAGCAGAGGCTTTCATTTTCTCAATCTCAGAAATAGTTTCCTTAGGTAAGTGACTAGGAGTGGCAGAGGAAGAGGGGTGGAGAGATTGCAGAGGCTTCATTACATCCTCCAAGCACTTCCTAAGCCTTTCATTTTCTTTTCTAAGCTCATGCTTGGTCTGAGCTTCCTTTCTTAACCTCCCAATGATTACCGCACTGGAGCCTTCATATTCATCAATGTCCTGTTCCATGGAGGCTGTCCCAAGATTAATGGTCTGCACATTGTAATCTTCACCAGTGACATCTTCTCTTGTCTTGTCTGCAGCAGGGATAGCAATGTGGATAACTTTGTTATTTGCTTCATCCCTTTCTATCCTTGAAACTACTTTAGCTGCCTTCTTCTTCTTTCCTTTTCCGATCTTGGATAACATTTCATCCCAATCCAAGGGAGTGTCCTCAACAACTACCTGCTTCTTTCTGGTGATCTCTTTTTCAAGCCAATCCAGGACAGCAGGTTCTACCCGGATTTCCTCTATTCTTGCTTCTTCCTGCTGTTCCGGCATTTTCTCCTCTTCCTTTTCAGGTAGCTGCTCACCTTGATCACCTTCCTCAACTTCCTCTTCTTGAACTGGTGATGGAGTTCTAACAGGGATATTCTCCTCCTGCTTAGGCGATCCATTTCCTCTGCCATTTTCTGGAGAATCCTCATGCATCACTAGAGGAGAAGGATGCTTTTCTACCTCTTCAACCTCAAGCTTAGCTACCTCACCAAAGAGTGCCCCTTCCTTGAATGGCTCTGCTTCTCCGCTAGTCTCATGTTCCTCAAGAGTCTCTTGCTCATGCACGCTTGGAGGAGAAGCAACCTTAGGTGGCTCTATGACTGGTGATTTCGGTGGAGGCTCCATCTTTTGCACAGTGTCTTTTGGAGAGGGAGTCCTGGATCTCCTCATATAAACTTTAGTCTTCTCTCCCAAACTCTCCACATCAACGATTGGAGGATCATCTTTTGATGTATCCTAAACCTTCTTCTTTGAAGCCCTGGTTGCTCTTGTCTTCTTCGGTGGTGGAGGAGCACTTTCTTCTTCTGCTTTTTCCAACCCTTCCTCATTAGAGGATCTGCCAATCTTCAAAGCCCGACTTCTTTTCTTTCCTTTTGGCTTTCTTTTTGGTTCCGGCTCACTTTCCTTAGGGCCTCTAATCTTTATCTTGAAAGGTGAGCTCTTTTTGGTTTTACCTTTGGGGTCATCATCCCCGAATTCTTCTGAAGTAGACATTGGGTTGAGATTTCCCATTAAATTGAAGGTACAGGCTACCTTCTCGCTCTCAAGCTCCCAAACCTTATGCTTCAACCAAGAAGTGGTGAATTTTATAACCAGGGCCATTAGGTCCTCCAACTCTGTGACCTCATCCTCATTCCAGTCGATTTCTCCGATTGACCTATCCTTAATAGCTTCATAGGCATGATCTTGCACTAGGTTTCCATCGTCTTCCAGTTGGTCTGGGATTAGCTTGACATTATACTGTCTGATCACATCAACTAGGAGCCTAGAATACCTCTTCTTTCTTGCTTCAAGATCATCCTTAATGTTGGCCCAATAGTCTTCTAGGTCATCTTTATGGCGATACTCCTTGGTAGCCTTCTTTTGTGCCTCCCCGGTGATATCAAAGTTTGTTCTCTTGGAGTGGAAGGAGAGACCATATGCTGCCAATTCTTCTCCTGCTAAGTGCGCTGATTGGATAGAAGGGCACACTTCTGCCATGCCAATTCCCAGAGGGAAATCCCCACCAAAGCCTGTTTTATGCTTCTCCTTTTTTACTATGGCATCAAACTCACCTATTTGCCTCACAATCTCCAATAACACAATGTGATCAGTAAGATACCGAGGTAACCTATATGGAGCAACCAGACATCCATCAATCCTAATGTAGGTGAAGGTGGGAAATTGGATGAACCAGGCCCCATAATTCTTTATCAACCCTTTTGCTCCATCTGACAGTCTCACATGCCCGACATTCTGAAGCATCCTAGTGATATGCATTGTGAATGCATCGTTAGCCCTTCTGTAGTCCTTGTGTCCTAGGTGCAACTCCGGGTATACCTCATAAACTATGTCCTATCCAAATGTCCCTTGTGGATTCAAACCCCTCTATGGGTAGAATCTGGCTAGTACATACACCACATAAGAGGACATGGTGAACCTCTTGGTTTCCAGGACATCTCTCAGCTGTTTGTCAATTATGGTGTTGATAAGCCCTGCCCAATGGTAGTTGGTTCCCTGTTCAATCTTGGTGATCACATGGACCATCCAACTCTCCAATACTCCAACACTCTTCAATCCTGCCACCCTGCTCAGAAATGTTATGGCATCATAGATATCTGATCTGAATTTGATCCTATGCAATTGCTTGGGCAGTTTAGAGTGATGTGATTTTGGCTTTTCCAACCAAGCATTGATCATCTGTTGAGTCTTGGTTGGCTCATTCTCATAATATGTCCTAGCCATGTCCATGTTTAAAACACACATAGAAGGCAGATCTGGCATGTCAAAGGCTTGAGCAATAGAGACAGGATTGAAATTAGCCAAGACTCTCCTTTCAGTACTAACAACCCTTTGTGTAACAAAATCATACTGCCGGGCACACTCTAAAATCAACTCATAGCATTGGATTGCAGGAGGAAACCTCGCCACATGCACCAGTCCAGACTTCATCATTCCATTCCTTAGGACTGAGAGATTCTTCTCAGCTATCCTCTATTTAAACCCTTTGTATCTCCAAGCTCCAATATTAGTATCAGACACCTAGGACCATATAGAAGATATCTTGCTTTCAGGAAGCTAACTCTTAGTATCTAACCTTAATCTTTCTACTTCTGAGATGAATGACCCCTCTGTATCACCTTTGGACTTTCCTGCTGTAGCCTTGCTTGATTCAACCTGTACTTACAAGAAATCGTCATAAGTATCAACTATCATTCATATTCTGACCAAAAGATTAGCATAAATCATATAAAGCAATTAGAAACTATCACAAATGCCAATCTTTGAAAATCCAAAAAAATAAAGTAGTCTGGGAAAACATTGTAAACCAGGAAAATCCAGTCGGGGCGAAGTTTCAGAGAAATCCGACCTAGACGGATTCATGTTGCCAAGACATCACCATCCAAATAAATCGTTAGTATGGACCAAAGATTATGAGATAATCATGAAATTCATTTATTGGCAACAAGAAATTGGCATTAAGTATTGACTGCATAAATCCTATCTTCGAAAAATTGAAAGAAATAAAACCAGACAGGAAAACTGGAAAAATCCGGATGGGACGGATTTCTTCGAAAGCTTGAAGAACTCCAGAAATCGCTACATTCCACGGAATTGGCCGAAACCGGGAAAATTCGGGCGTGTAGGAATTCTGCTGACACCCCGGAAACCCGATAAAAGACAACACGTGAACCAACGACTGAACGATTATGTAAGATTCATCACTTAGGTTCTAATGATTTTAAAGTCGACGCCAACCAACAAAATTCAGAATGTAAATGAATTCAAGCTCTCAAGGCTCTCAAATGACCACTCTCCATGAAAAAACAATGATGCCCTAATTTGATGACCAGAATTTCGCCATGGAAAATAGTGTAAGCTCAAGGTTTAAAATACCATCTGCGAAAATTGATCCAAAGCACTCCAAATCCTCACAAGGCAGGGTCAGTTAAACCTCGGGACAAGATATAAAATTATGATGGTTTAACCATTGTTAGTAGTTTCGAGCAAAACACCCAAAACCCTAATCTCACCAAATATGATGAACGACGCATCTAGAAACAAAATCCTACCCTGAACATCCATCAACACTGACCCATCTAACATCTAATGAGTAAATACAAATACTCTTGGCACGGGTGATGAGGTTTTGAGATGGGTCCAACCCTAATTCGATAAGAGGAAAATTGTGATTAAACATGGGCCGACCCAAAATGACCACCAATCAACATAGAAAAACTCAATCATCACACCAACAAATAAGAGGGGTCATCGATAACCTACCATGGGTTATCCCAGATGAAACTCAAACTCAAAGAAGTAATCACGCAGCAAGCACACCCAAGTAATGAAAACCTTAATCAGCACTCCAGACAATCCACACACAAGCGGCTCAAGATCAATACTCAAAGCTCGAATGGAGGAAGTACTCAGATGCCAAGGCAGCAAACAAGTGAATGATGAAG
>VDFB02178140.1:0-22220 GCA_007258455.2 Sequoia sempervirens | reverse complement strand
TACATTCTTCTATATGTTATAAGCATTTATCTCTTTTGCTTGTCTTTTTTTCATTTTGGGAATGACACAAGGCGTTGAGATATTTAGGTCTCTTCCATGTTGACCTGAAAGCTTTTTCTTTTTTTTCACTCTCTATCTGTCATTCTTCGTCTTCTATGATTATTTGGGGAATGATGGTGTTTCATAGCTCTATAACAACATGTGTTGTAGCAAAGATATACTGACCCTAAATGCATAGATCCCTTATGTGTTTTTAGGGGCAACCCCTCCTTCCTTTTTCATGATGTAGCTTCATTTCTCAAACATATTAGTTAGCATAGGGATTTCTAAGTAAGCTCTCATTTCTTAATATTGAACATTGGCCACTTTAAAGCAATTTCTCATAACAATGGTGTGGCAATTTCTTTAAAGTGGGGGCATACATTGACAATATCTTTTGACATTTCTCATGTTTCATGGTACAATTTCCTTTCTTCCTATGACACGTCCTTTTATTGGTGGTGTCATTGGTTTTGATCATAGTAACGAGACTCAGACTCAGATAGGGTGACTCGACTTGAGATTCAGGACTCGACACAGACTTGACAAAATGAAAAAAACTTAGAAATTTAGAGATTTTTAAGGATTTAAAACTTGTTTCAAGCACCCTTTATATAATAAACCTTAAAGACATAATAACATCATTAAATAGAAGCAAACTTGATCACATACACAAGTATACATCGATCAAATAAGCATAAAGTACATAAATTGTAGCTGAGTTACTGAAGGAAATATCAAACTTAGATATATAAATATAGTCAAATGTAAACAAAACTCATGGAATATGAAATCCATGACATCAAATGTTCCAAAAATATATAAAATATCAAAATAATAAGTACAATTCTATGGCTCAAAGGAGTTTACATCCTTCCTACGAAGGCATCTAAGGTGGTTCCTAGATGATGTAGCAACTACAACCATAGTCTATGCTTGTGACTTCATGCCACCCTCACCAAAATTAGTTGTGGATGTGTTTTCTTGTGCTTTAGCCTCCTCCTCTGCCATGGCTATAGCCTCAGCCTCTCTATCTGCTCGGTCAACCCAATCAAGGTCCTCGTCACTAACATAAGTATACATTGATCATATAAGTATAAACAAAAATTATAGCTGAGCTACTCAAGGAAATAGCACACTTAGATATATAGTCAAAGACTCAAATATATACAAAATTCATTGACTATGAAATCCATGACATCAAATATTCCAAAAAAATATGAAATATCAAAATATTCAAAATAATAACTAGAAGTCTATGGCTCAAAGGAGCATGTATCCTTCTTATGAATGTGTCTAAGATAGGTCATGGATGATGCAACAGTCATAATCTCAAGTATCAGGGAAATTTCCCTAATGGGGTTGAGGGGTAGTGCCCTTTTTGGGGGTCTAGGTGTAGTGTCTCTAGTGGGGTCGAGGAGCAGCACCCCTCGCGGGGGTTTGGGGGCAGCACCCCTAGCGGGGTCAAGGGGCAGTGTCCCCCTAGTGGGGTCAAGGTAAATTCTCATTGTAGGGGTCTGAGGACAGTGCCCCCAATGGGCCAAGGGGCAATGCCCCTTGCGAGGTTCTTGGGGCAGTGCCCCCAACGAGATCAAGGGGCAATGCCCCTTGCAGGGGTCTAGGGGCAGTGCCCCCAGCGGGGTCAAGAGGCAGTGCCCCTTGCGAGGGTCTGGGGACAGTGCCCCTAATGGGGTCAAGAGGCAATGCCCCTTGCAGGGGTTTGGGGGTAGCACCCGCAATGGGGTCAAGGGGCAACGCTCCTCGCGAGGTCTCAAGGTAGCACCCTAGGTGTGCTCCCTGTCGCAATATAGGGCAAGGTTGAGGGGAAAATTCCCCATCACCAAGCCCAAATTAAGAACTCCAAAACCATACAAACCTTCACGGTATATATCATTTTGCATTCACAATAAATTAAAAAAAATAAGTTTTAACTTTATATTTCATGTAATTTTTTGCACTTTTCAAACCCTGTCTATTGGTGAGTCCTACTGACAAGACTCACCTAGACTCAACAAGCCTGGTGAGTCCACCAAAATTGGTGAGTCCAGCCAGGACTCGGCCAAGTCCGAGTCCAAGCCCCTAGGACTCAACCAAGGTGACTCGACTCGCGACTCGCCGAGTCTTGGCGAGTCTCATTACTATCGTTTTGATGTACTCCAAGAGTGTGATATTTATTAGCATACAAATTTCCTCTTAGTGGTGATGTGACACACTACATTCCCTAAGTTGTGAATCTTTTACTCTTGACTTGTCCTCTCTTGGAGACATTAGGCATGATGTTCCCTAAGAAGAGACCTTACACGAATTAAGAAAAATACATTTGAATAAACCTTTCTTTGCATTTTGTTCATAAGTGTTTAGCATAATACAACTTGTTAACCTTGTGAAGCTCAAACCCCTAAATTCAAGGCCACCGAGCATAACACACCTTCCTTTCCAATGGAGCCTTTCCTTGTTCATAGGTGCTTAGCATAACATAGCTTGTTAATTCCTATGGAGCCCAAAACCCTCTTCAAGGCCACCAAGCATAACACACCTTGCTTGCCAGTGGAGCCTTGCCTTGTTCATAGGTGCTTAGCATAACACAACTTTTTAAGCCTTATGAATCACAAAACCTTGTATTGTGGCACAGTATTGAATTTTTCAAAGGGACAACTTCGATATGCCACCCATTGGGATACTCACCTAGTGGACAACCTAAGGTTCCACTATCCCAGAGTGAGCACATGGCGAAAAGCTTAGATGTGTTTCATGCTGCATCAGACAATCGAGGCTTGATCTTCCTGGTATTTGATGTTGTATGATTGAGTATCTTTGTCATTTTTCCATACATATGTCTTGAATGTCTACTTTAGTGTGAATTTGACATGGGGTCATCCTCTCACTAAAGTGGGGACTAAATGTAGTGTAGGAAAAAGTATCCCTTTTCACACTTAATTTGGAATTAAGTAAAATAAACTTAATTATACCTTAATTTAGTGTTGTAATATGTATTTTACATATTGACATTAAGTTTAGGACCTTATTTAACAAAATGGACTTAATTGTACCTTATTTATGGTGTTGTAAGGTGTACCTTTACACTTTCACACTTATCTAGGGCTTCATTAATTAATTGAGCTTAATTTCCCTTAATTGGCCCCTTTAATTCAAATCCAAGCTTAATAATTATAATTTTTGAAGAGGAAACCCAACATTCATTAATGCCATGACATAACACACATCCTTGAAGAATGTGTTTCCTAGGTAAATGACCTAGGACCCATTCGCTATAGGGTGAATGAGTTCTCACTAGGACCTAGGACCCCCCTTTTTTGTATGTTTTTGGTAGTATTTTAATGATTTTAAATTCATATTCAAATGTTGGCTTATGTTATTTGAATTTTGGGAATTAATGTTAACATATATATAAATAAGAGGTCATTTCACTAAGTTTCATCCTAGAAAATTTTCATCAACTCCTAGAGCATTCAAGTGAGCATTATCAAGAGAAATTCAAGAGCATTTGAAGGAATTCAAGAGCATATTTATTGAAGATTATTGCAACAATCAAGATTCCATTATCATGTCAAAGCTTTCTTGCATCATGCATGTTTTTTGAGCTAATATGGTGATGTAGAGTTCATGATCCACTCAAGCATTCAAAGACATCATTCCAAATCAAGTTTCAAGAGAAAATTCCACATCCATACAGACCACTTCATGCTAGTTATAGATTTGTATTCCAAGGTTTAATCAAGGGTTTTGTGAGTGGTGGCATTGCATCGTTCAATCATCATTTCATTCATGCTATTTCATTTCATTTCAAAGTTTAAATACTCAAATGGGGTTTGGCCAAGGAAAACCCCCTATCACTAAAAAAAATATTTTTCTCCTCTTGTGTTTGTGTCTGCAAGTTTTAGGTGAAAGATCCTTTGAAGAGAAAATTTGAAGAGTCAAAGTTGCAAGGAAAGTTGTCATCTCACGAAAACTCTTCTATAGGATTTAGTTTTGGCTCTCTGACTATGAAACTCAAGAATTTGAGAGTGCAGACACAGGAGTAGAGAACCCATAAATCATTTTTACTAAGCCCTAGCCAAGACCTATTTTCCATAGGGCGAATGAGTCCTCAGTGAGCTTCAAAAAGGAACTTTTGGTGTCTGGCACACAACATTTTCCCTTTCTCGGATCTACCTTTTGATTACTAGTTCTAGTAGTTTTGAGTATAGTCTTTCATTTGCACTTTATAGCTTACATTTTAGATTTTATTTAATAGTTTTAATCTTTATCCCCAAAGTGCTATTTAACCTAGACCCCTGACCTTGCATAAAGGGGAAATTTATAGATTCATACCTTGATTTGACTCACCTTTTGGTTGATAGTCATTTCATTGTTTGAATCTCATTTCCTAAATGAAATCAAAGAAATAGGTCCATCATACCTTCTTTGTTATCAATTCATTGTGGTGAACCCCATTTCATACCCAAACCTATTTTTCTCCATTTCACACAGATATCAATAAAGAGAGCTAGATGGATCACTAGTGTGATGGAGTATGATGTTGACATCAAAATCACCAAGTTAGTAAGAGGAAAGGGGTTTTGTGAACAAATCATCTCAACATTCGAGACACCTTTAGAGGTTGCACTTGTGTTGCAGGAGCCACAAGCATCAAATGTGAATATCTAAGGAAGTTCGGTGCATGATATGTCTATTTTCTTGTAGGAAGGTAGATATCCTTTAGGTCTAAGTAAGACCAAAAGAAGACATTTCAGATTATAGTCCATTCCATATGTCATAGTGGATGGCATACTTTTTAGGATGGATCTCAATGGGGTCCTATTAAGATGCATAGAGGCAGATCATATTAGTAGATTGTTAGAAGAATTCCATGATGGCTCTTTGGGTGGCCATTTTTATGCAAGAACCACTATTGCAAAGATCATGAGGGTTGGATACTACTAGCCAACCTTGTTCAATGATGCTCACAAATGGGTGAGAAATTAAAAAAAAATGCTTTCTTCTATGAAAATAAAAGGTTGGTTGCCCTCCCTCTTCATCCCATTCAAGTTGACCATCCATTCACATAGTGGGGCCTGGATTTTATTGGCATAATAAATCCACCATCAAGTGCTAGTCATAAATGGATTTTGGCACCACAAACTACTTCACTAGGTGGACAAAAGCAATTACTTTAAAATATGCTACAAAGACTTCAATTTTGGAATTCCTTGATGGAATTGTGACTAGGTTTGGTGCCCCCTCCACCGTCATCTCTGATAATGCCAAGGATTTTGTTGATGCCCAAATTAGTTATTAGGTAGTTAGGCATGGTATATACTTGAAAAAATCATCAAATTATTACCCTCATGGTAATAGTCTGGTTGAGTCTTCAAACAAGAACCTCATCGAGATTATCAAAAGGATTAAGGATAATCAAAGAGTTTGGCATAGAAAACTAAAGACAACCCTTTGGGCTAGCATAATTACTCCTAAAAGAGAAATTGGTAACTCTCCTTTCATGCTAGTTTATGGAAGGTAGGAAAGGTTATCATTGTCACTAAAGTTTCCTTCTCTTGAGTCGACACATCAGCTAGAATTAGAAGGAAATGATGATATGATAGTAAGGTTGGCAGAGCTAATGGAGTTGGAAGATACAAGGAACAAGGCTATGTAGGCCCTTGAGACTCGTCAATTACAAGTAAAAATAAATTTTGACAAAAAAAATAGTCCATAGAGTGTTCCAGGAGGGAAACTTAGTGCTAAAATGGGATGCAAATAGGGACAAAGTTGGAAGGAATACCAAGTTTGATGCCACTTTGAGTGGTCCATATGTGATCAAAAATTGTAAGGAGGCCAATACATTCCATCTTTCTAGGCTAGATAGTGACGTTCTTCCCATATCAAGCAATGAAATTCACCTCAAACCTTATTTCTAAAAGTTTTGAGTTTCATGTACATTTTAGTTCTAGTTGTTTTTTTTCCAAGAAGTTTTTTTGCACACCTTGAAATATCCTTTTAAGGGAATCTATGTTTCTAGCTTTTTTCTTTCCTTCAAGTGCAGCCTATACATGTTTTGTTTTTCCCTTGGATGCCTATTGTTGCAAGTTCCCCTTATGAATCTGTATCTAGTGGACTGATAAGGCTCCTGAGTTCCATGATTAGCAAGCAATCATCCTACAAAAAGGCCAAAAAATTATCATTTCATGCCACCCTACATGACTTGTCAATAAGAAGTGATCTAAGAGACCCTATATGGGCCATTTTGCATGAGTTATTCCTTGAAATAGTCCTAAAATTGGCTAAGTCCCAAAGTTTTTGGCTTTCAAGTTTTTGCTAGCTATATACCCTCTTTATCGCTCTCGATCCTTCATCTCTATTGCCTCTTCTTTCCATTTTCTACCCAAGTGTTCTAGGTTTTAGCCATCGACCTTAACTTTTAACTCTTAATGCTCCCCTTCATAAGCCTTATTTCCTCCCTCTAATTGTCACAGTCCCGATTAGGTCTTTCAAAATTTGATAAGTCTCAATTTTTTGGAATTTTTAGAATCGACCTTATCCCTTACTTCTTACCATCAGTTTATCTTAAGCATTAAGCTTTTCCTCCAATCCTCGACATTTGAAAATCTTATTTTTTCCTTTCACAATCAGGTCTTTTGTCTAAGTTTTAACTTATCCTTACGATAAGATGAAATTTTTTCTCTTGCCACATGATCCTCAATGTATCATTTTCAAACATTGAAGGTCGGGCTTCCCTTTTACTCCTTATTGCATTTTGCAATAAGACATAACCATTCTCCTTGACTCCCAATGCCAAACAAAAGCGATCTTTCTTAGTTCATAGTTTCAATGTTCTTCTCTCTATCTTTTTAAAATGAGATATGAGGTAGGCCCGATGCCCGATGTCTAATAAGGATACTCTATTCAGAGCTCTGAACCATCTAATGCTTAGCTAAGTGGTATTTTTAGGCTAGAAGGCTCGACAATTCTATGAAATGGCATGTTTTCTCACAATGGTGCCATTAATGTTCAAACAACTTTCTCAGCTACCTAATCCAATTTTGGGGCTTGAGGACAACATTCAATGCATCTCCTGATGATTGCAGGTAGGATTATTGGAACCCATGCTTATTTATTGTTGTTACTATCCCTTCTAGCTTGTTCCATGCCCTAATCATTGATTTCACGAGGGATTTTGGATGTACTTTTGGGCCACATTTAATGCAAGGTATGGTGGTGTTGAGTGTATGCACATTTTTTTGAGTTATGCCTGATCTATAAAGGCAAGTTGTTTTATTCTAAGGGTTCTTCTTCTGGCTCCTCTAGATTTTTTTTGTGACTGACACTACATTTGTATATTCTACTATTATAATCTTGGCTTCATGCCTTTATGTTAATAAAATTAGCCTATCTTACCTCCTCTAGGTTGTAATATGATGTATACTCTCTTACCTTCATATTTAGAGTTCTTTGTGTTATTTCATTCATGTATGATTGTGTTTCATATATTGTGATTGTTTCTCTATGAATATCTTTCCTCTGGAACATTGTACAAACCCTAACCCTCATGTTTTCCTTGAAATCTCATAAAGTAAAGATCTATGCATCCCTCTTGGCCTCTTTTATTCGCATCTTGTGTTGTCTTAAAGTAGGAAAAAATGACTTTATGTCTTTGTGTATCACCTCCTACTTTCCTTTTATGGATTCCTTCTACCTCTTTTCCTTTGAGATTTGTTAGAGTGGGGTAGTGGTAGGATTTCATGTGTTGGGTTGGACCAACACATTCACACTTCAATCAGAAGAGGAAGTTGACCTTCTCTTGAGACTTGACCTCATCTTGCAAGGTCTCACACCTTAAGGTCATTTCTATTGTGTCATTAGAATGTTGAGCTCCATGTTGAGAAGGGTGCAATTTCATGTGACAACAATTATGTTCAAATTTTGAAGAAAAAACAAGAACAAGAATCATAGTTCTTTGAATCTATTTTCTAAATTGCTATTTTTTAAAACTGGTGGACATTAATGGGTTCAGAAAAGGGGAGCACAAAAAGTGCTCCTATTTTTGTAAAAAAACATAACATAGTGTTTGGTGTGCTACCCCTAAAATGTTAATTTTTTTTAGTATTTAAAAAATCACTTCAGTGAGAAATTAGCTAATGCTATGTAGTTTATGCCCATTTTTTTGTTAATTTTTTAATGAATATATTATTTTTTCTAATTTTCAAATCATACACGTCTTGGAAAACAAAAAATTGAGCATGTTGTCCCCAAATTTTATAGGAAACTAATTAAAAATAAATTTTATTTTGACTATGTATAGAATAGAGTCTAGTTTTTAAAAATATAATTTATTTAAAATTTTGATGAACGAATAAAAAAATAATCCAAAAATACCATAAATAGGTTTTCGACAAGGGTATGTGTAGGATCATGAAGGGCCAAAAAGTGGCAATATGATGGATATGTGTACGGTATGTGGTTGACGACATTTTTTTACCCAAAATTGATGAAATGAAAAGGGTTTTTAAAGGAGATTCTCAACTTTCCACCAATGTAAACTATGTTTTACTTTGAATTTAATAAATAAATATTATTCATTTTCTATTTGAATTATGACTAAAGTCCTGATTGATAGGGTGAATGAAAAACATCTATAGCTTTCAAATGGTATCACATTTTTTGAATCTGAAACATGTGTCACATTATATGCTTCACATACTATAGGATTAAAAAAAATGAATTTCATAAAGTTTTGACCAAGTTAAGGTGGTCAGACATACGAGTTTTTATATTTTTTTAAAATTGTAATAAAAAATTCATAATTAATTATTTACTTGGAAAAAAATTACAAAAAAATATGCATCACATTGGGACATGATTCCTCTACTTATATCTAAAATCTTATAAAATAATAGTATTATTTTATTGTGGTTAGGGTGGTCAGACAAACACCTGCTTCTTATTTTTTCCCTGAAATTTAAGTACTGCATTGAAATTTCAAATTTTCACCAAATATATATTTTTTTTAAATAATCCTAGTAGTTTAGAAACTACATTCAATTTTCTACAGATTCTATTCTTACATATTTTTGAAATAATATAGATAACTTATTCAAATTTTTACGTCAAGTTGCCTAACTCTGATTTTTTGAATTTTTTCGCCACTTAAGGGCCTACTTTTTCCATGATGATCATGCACATACCCACAAAAATGGAAACTCTAGAAAAAAAATTAAAGATAAAAATCGTAACATATTCGAAACATGAAAAAATACATGGTTAGAAAGCTAAGAGAAAGGTCAACATTATTATGTCATTTTTTTGACTTGAAATTGAAACACATGCAAGCCTGATGTAGAGCATGCTTGAGATTGTGTAATTTTTTAAAATTTTAAAAAAAATGTCTTTAAATGTTGAAATGTCAATCCAACCCTTTAGATTCAATGCTCAAGGAAAATCCAACCCTAAGGTTTGGAAATTCCCAATGTAGACAATAATGTGAGCATGCTATAATGTGCTAGCATTATTATTTTTCATAGGCTTCCATTATTGCAAGTGTGTTATAACATTCTCACATTCTTTTGAATGAAAAATGATCTCCTCTCTCCATCCCTCGAGTGGATCCGGGCGGATTTTGATCTTTTGAAATCCTGATGCACCCGGATCCGATAAGGATCTCCTGAAATCCTGTTCTGATTCGACTGATTTCCGTTTGCTGATCGACGTCCGTGATTTGATCCGCCGGAGTCACAATGGATTTGATCGCAAAAAAGGGATCTCGTTCTTGTCCGGATCCTGACGCGATCGACTTTGACGGATCTTTGATGCGCGGATTCTGATTTGAATCCGCGTGATTGCCTGATTATTCGACCCGGCTTCACCGACTTTCAATTTGATGAAAAAGATTTGTTTATTTGTTCATCTAATTTATCTTTCTTCCCCGACGACGACGATCCTTTTCAGACTCTTCCTTTCTCGACTTTACCTCCTCTTCTCCCGGATTCGATTGATTTTCCTCCTCTATACCTACCTCTCCCTCACTCCCTACATCTCTCTCTACATAAATATTCATCAATTCATCCCTCTCTCTCTCCCCCTCCCCCCCTTCCCTCTCTAATATTTTTCTCACCTCTCCCTCTCTCTACTTCTCACTATCTCCCTTCTCCCTCTCTCTACTAGGTACCTCTCCCTCCCTCCCTACCTCTATAATTATCTTTATCTCACCTCTCTCTACTTCTCTCCCTTGAGGAGGGAGGAAGAGGTAGGTAGAGAGAGGGAGAGGGGAGATAGAGAATAGATAGGGAAGGAGGGAGAGAGAGAGGTTTATAGAGAGAGAGGTAGGGAGGGAGAGATAGGTAGAGATAAAGGGAGAGGTAAGATAGTGAGAAGTAGAGAGAGAGGTTAGATAGAGAGAAGAGGGAAGGAGAGAGGAAGGGGGACAAAAAGAGAGATGGAGGGAGGGAGAGGTATGTAGAGAGAGAGACGGGTAGGGGAGAGATAGGTAGAGGGAGGTAGAGCAAAGATAGTGAGAATGAGAGAGAGAACAATATTATAGGATTATGTTGATTATTGAAACTTGACTGTCTGAAAAATTATAAGATCTTCCAAAACCTAGAATTTTCATTATAACTCCTAGAGATTTGAAACCATTCTCAAACATCCTAAAACTATATGTACATGAAATATAACTTAATTTTTTTTTAAAAATCCATATATAAATGTCACTTATACTTTAAGTTATATTTCTTGTATATAGTTTGAGGTAGAGAGACATGGAAAGAGAAAGAGAGATCTAGAGCTTGGGTTATTTTGTTTCTTAGAAATGTGAGTGTGTCATAACGCACTCACATCATAGCACATTATAGTGCACTTGCACCATAGCATGTTATAGTGCACTCGCATTGTAGCATGCTCACATTATGGCTTGACACTACCAAACCATAACATGAGCACATTACATTATAACGTGCTCACAAATAATGTCTTTTATAGGACCAAAAAGTTGCAAGGCCACTTTTTGGGGCTTGCAACTTTTTGGTCCCCCATCTTTCTACACTTACCTAATTAAAAAAGTGGCATTGCCACTCTTTGGTCCTTAATGTTTCTACACTTACCCAATTATCCTTCTTTTCCTAATTCCTAACATCCATCCCCCTCCACATGATTTAATTATATTGAATTAATTAAATCTCCCTTTATCCACATAACCACCCAAAAAGAAAAGAATAAAAGAATAAAAGAAATTAAAATTCCTTTATTATCATCCACTCATTTTATAACTATCTCCCACAAATTTAAAAATGAACTAAAATATCTCCCTTTTACTTCCTCATCCATCTCCCAACTATCCAAACAACTTAATCCTTTCTATTAATCCCTCAACAAACTCTCAACCAATCTTGACCATTCATCATCCAAGCCAAAAATCTATAAATTTACCCTTATGCGAGCCATTTTCAAGAAGAAGGAACCAGAACACAAAATCATGCTATTGATGTGATCAACTATATACCAACATTGTGAGCACAACCACGCTCATTGTGCAGCAAGAATAAATATAGGTAAAATTGTGATTTTTTATTCATTTTTTATTGATTTCTTTGCTCTAACTGAGTTTGCATTAAGTGTAGATCAAAGGGTTTGATATTTGCATTTGAATCCTTTATTTTGATCAACAATTTTATGTACATAGTACTCATACAATATACCCTCAAATGTTGATGCAATGCTAATATCATTAAATGATTCGTTATATCCATGATGTGTGTTAGAGATGCTCTTTCAATTAATCACTAGGTAGTCTTTTAATACAAATTTCCAAGTGTCAAACGAAAAGTTTTGTGTTCTATATCAAATTGACACACAATAGTTAGGTGGAAGAAAAATACATATACTAAAAATTATAATATAATTTTTTTTAACGATTATGATCATTTCTACAAATGTAAAAATAACCTGAATCACTTCCAAAAAAAACTAAACTTGATACAAAACAAAAAAATAATAAATCTAAAAAAATAAAACATTAAAACAAATAAAACTCGATTTATATATCAAATTTCAACTACAAATATACCACTTAACCAAAACAAAACAAAATAGAAATTTCATACTCTATAGCAATGTCAACCATAGAATAGTTTACACATTTCTTTGATATCAAATGTTTTGGGATTGAAAACACAATGTGAGACTTGGTCGTAGGTCTTTTTCATTTCATTTAAAAGGTTTATATCACAAATGAAAGAGAATGACGAGATCACCATATATTTTATTTTTAGCTATGTTTTTTATAATTGACCATTTCCACATGATTTATATTATTAGTTTAGTGAATTCTTTATTGCTAATAATATAGGCTAATTAGAATAAGTACTTTAATAGCATTATTATTAATTATTACAAAGTACAAACTCTTTCTCCTTTCATAGCAAGAGAAAGAGACGGTAAGTTGCTACCCTTGTCCATATAAACACCAGGCATCACCACCCCTCGACTGCCCACGCAACTTTCTTCTCCTATTCTAATCTCACTGTATTCCACCCTTTCTCCCTCATATACATGCCCAAACAACATGGCATTCCTCCCTACTACTCCATTCCTCTCCACAGTCACCATCTCTGGGTTTAGCAACCCTTCCATACTGTCCACATAGGCACCATCGGCCCACGCAACTCTAGCGCCCAAGCTCTTCATGTACAGCCCAAAAACAGCGGAGCCCCTGCAGAGCTGAACAAAATGGTCACCCGCCACGGTCCTCACCGCCTGCCAGATGGTGTCCAGCAACGTTTCTCTGCCCCATAGCTCAATTCTATCACCCTCCCGCATTCTCCCCACCATAACCCATTTACATGCAACCGTCCACACTACCATAGTAAGCCCCGTCAATACATACAACATAGGCAAGAAAATAACAGTACCTGAAGGTTTTAAAATGTCAGGAAAGATTCTTGTAAACTCCTCCCCAAATTGTACCCAATATGAGACTAACCCAAGAGGCACAACAAAGGCCAGAGCAAGCAAGGCATAGGGTAGCCCCGTTTGTAGCAACGGCTGGGCCAGCAAAAGCCACGGAGACACTGCCCGGCTCCGAACCGCCGCCACCGATCTCGCAACGTCTTTAACCGGGGACGCGGCGGCCGAGTGTGATGATGCAAACGGGCAGGCGTTTAAGTCGAGGTTCACGTCGGATTGCTGCAAAAGCTTTTTCCATGCTGGGTGAAGCGGCAGGCCGGCGCGGAGGCGCTGGCAGATGTCGTAGACAAGAGACCGCCCGTGGTCTATGGAAGCGCTGTCGCCGGAGGACGACGCGGGCACCACATCCAGCCCAGGGCACCGCCTGTACGGTTCGAACCGCAGCTGCTCCGCCTCCTCTGTGTCGACCAACTGGTTAAAATTCATCTCACCCGTGTTGATGTATGGGTATTTTTCTTCATCCCATGGCTTCGTGCAGTCGAGGGCTTCTTCCCTTTCTGCAACTGATTGTGGTACGGGCCGGATCTGTAGCTGTAGGATGTACCTGACGCCCGAGGGAGACACCAACCGTTTCCGGAAGTCGTCCGCGAGGAAGTGAAGGGGTCGGGTGTCGGCCGGGTCGCGTGGGATGGCGCCGGTTTCGGGCGGGAGTAGGCGGTCCTTCGGGTTGACTGCACCGGCATCTTCGCTGATCTGTGGATCGGCTGGTCGGAGCTTGAACTTCACGTAGTAATCGGTCCGGCTTTGCTTGGATCGGAACAAGCGGCATATGTTTGAGTAGTAGTGTAGTTCCGCATAGGAGTTTGTCTGTCTGAGGGAACCCCAGACGGCGTCCCGGATGTGGGGCAACAGCCTCACCTGCTCTTCCCTGTAGTTGAGCCCACCGACTAGCCATGAAAAAAAGTCTGCAATAGTTCTGGCGTAGAATGCCTTTCCTGTCTTGAGCGTAAGGTCAATTAGAGACTCGGCATTGTTGTTTTCGCCGCGCATTATTCGAATGGATGCGCCTCGGGCGTCCGTGCGAGCGTCGTCGTCTGCGCTGAGGCTGTTGCTGTGCCGGATGATAATGGGGTATGTCTTTCCTGGTGAAAATATGTCGTGCTGTGGAATGCCTTTCTTTCAGATCATCGAAAATTGTGAGGGTACCTCTTCCCGCCACACCCAGGCGATGAAAGTAACGGGATTGGACTTTCAGTGTTGTTTTTGCTAGGTGTGCCGCGAGATTCCCCACAATTTTTCTGTAATGATTGTCCATTTGGAGAATTCTTTTATCTGAAAGCTCTCCCGATTGACCCTGGGCGTTCACCATCACCGGCTTTTCTGTTCCCACGTACACTCCCCCGGCTTGCAGTATGCAGTCTGCGGGTGCCATAGACAATGCTCCCAGCGTGACTCGATCCTGCAATGTGGAGCCTGGTAAAAGTAGGCTCTGGGTGCCTGTCACACAGTTTGAGCCTATTTGAATTTTCCCCAAAGTAAAGCTCCTTGGGTTATTGTGGGTCATCGTTACTATTTTAGAGAAGTCGCCCAAGTGGCTGTTAGATCCCAGCTGAAAGAGGTCTGGATCTACTATGACATTGATTGCCCTGATAGATGCTGTGCTGCCGATTTTTGCGCCCAAGCATTTTAGATAAATGCAGAAAGCTTCGGTTCCTGATAGAAGCTGTACAAATCTTTGATGACACAAAGTCAGGAGCCTGTGTATGAACCAAATTCGAAGACCCAAATTAGAGGAGGCTCTTGTAGATGCCATAGTAGGCTTTACTTTTCCCACAATAAACCATTTGAGAATGCAGGTCATCAGTGTTAGCACAAAGCCGTAGGCTATGTAAGTGCATCCAACACAGAATGCAAGGTGCAGGACTTTTGCTTCTAAAAGTATTTGAGACACAATTTCCAGAACAATCGCAGGCTCGTTCAGTACAACCAAAGCTGCGAAAATGGCAGGTGGCCAATGGAATGCCCCGGCTAGGGAAAATAGAAGAAATCCGCGGTCGGAGAACACGTGGATATGAGGCAGCTGCATTGTCTTTGAAAGCCATGCAAACAATGGATATACTATTGCTGCAGCTAAAGTGCTGACCATGGCCACTGTGTATAGGCCCAGTAGTTGCCATATGTGAGTGGTCGTTGTTGCCAAATTGTCCTCCTTTTCTCCCCCCTGCATTTAATCAAGGATGTTTATTTTACCAATATGTATACTGAAACGAGATACAACTTAAAATTTAATTTCTGTTTGGACATCCTGACGTAAGAATTAAGCCTTACTGTCAGTAGAGTTGAGGATCAGAGTCGAGAAGTTAAGACAATGTTCAGAGTGATGACAAAAAAACCCGTGCACTCTGTCAATCTTATAAGCTTCTGGTCTGATAATTATAAAATATATAAAGAGGATAAAGAGAACAAATTGAAGATGACCAACATAAGAATCTCGGGTTCCAGCAGTTAGCCAAAGGAGGATTTCAATTAGTCTATTCAGATTTGTGACAAAATGTAAATAGATAAATCATGCATGTGGAGGAAATTGAGACCTATTAGATAATGCTAATTAAGGTTTAACTGGTTAATTGGAATTGATGATATAGCATACCTTCAGGTTTGAATGTGTCGTTTTCTTCCCATAGTATTGCCCAATTTCTGTCCTGTGAAGAGCAGGAACAACAGATTCTGATGCCAAAACAGTACCCATTTGAAGTAAGGCAAAAGGGCCAACCGAGGAACGACTTCCAATCTTTACAGGACCTATAAACAACATTCCATTTTTCACTTGATGGTTCTCCAAAGTTACTCCTTCTGAGACCACTGCTTCGTCTGCTATAGAAACCATAGGGATGCGACAATGCATACTGTGCAAAGGCTGCATGCTTGCGATATGGGCACAGGACATAACGCACGTCAGAAGGGGTTGGTCGGTGGATACCGATCGCTGGGTCCGGAGATCACCATTTTCTGAACTCCGGACCACGGGCACGCCGGGTCGCTGCATGTTCGCCAGAAATGTCTAAACCATTGCCGTCATAACGCCATGTAAAGGTATCCGTGACGCAGGCTGAAACAAAGTGGTTCAATTGCTGAAGCGGGATTCTAAACGAGCAGTATAAAGCCTGACGCCGGTCAATTCATATCGCACGCTGGGATAATCTTTACAATCGCCCTGTCCCATGGGAGGAAGAACCATTGAAGTCTTTGAGCACCGATAACAACCATTCAGACGCCACTCGTCATGCATTCTCATTTGCCTGATTTTGGGTGCATTTTCCTTCGCTGAAAGGTCCTCTGAAATGTGCTGGGCTCTGGTGTTGTGAAAAGTATAAACCTGACGGATTTGGGGCAGGCACAGGCATGCGACTGCAGTACCACGGTCAAACCGGGAAGCGGAATGCGGCGCTGTAGAGAATACCGCGCTGGGTTATTATGAGACAAGGCCTTTCAAAAACTCCAACAAGTCCCTTGGATTCGATCCTTTAACATTGTGGGTATTATCACCTGATTTTTTCATGAGATTTAAGGCCAACTCTGCAAGTTCTGAGATGCACCCAGCAGTGTAAATGTCAATTGCGGCAACCTGTACCCCTAAGAATGATGACAACCTCTGTGCTGCTTCCACTACCACAATTGAACTTAACCCATAATTTACAAAACTATTATCATGTGATATCTGAGAGGCCTCCAAGCCAGTCTTCTCACTCACCAGACACTCTAGAAACTGTAGAATATTTTCTCTACTGGGGACTCCATCTGTTACTCTTCCAACTGGAGAAAACAAATTCGAATCGGAGCCGTTGAAGGTCCAAGACCTTTTCATGACGGGTTGAAGCAAAGACTTATGACCGGCCTTCCCAGTAAATGTCCGAACAATAGCTATTTTGCGAGTTGTTCCAGCAACGTCCAAGGTTCCATCTGTAAACTGTTTGAGACATTCAGACCGTCGAATTTTGCCAGAAGTTGTCTTGCAGATGGTCCTTGGTTTGATCAATTTCACAGCGGCAATTTCGACCCCGTGCTCAGCTGCCACTGCCGATCGAATCTGCTCTGCAACATCCGTCTTAATGATCTTTTCGTCTCTGATTTCTGCAATTACTACAAGACCCACCTGGTCTGAGGACTCCGATCGGGAAATCCCATTGGAAGCCAAGGTCTCTTCAGGAACTCCAATCACTGCACAACACCCGGGTCGAATGCATTCCGAGCAGGTCTCCACAGTTTTCTCTACGTCTGAAGAGTATACATTCCTGCCATTCACAATTATCAAGTCTTTTATACGCCCTGTCACGAATAGTTTTCCTGCCACTATCCGCCCCAAATCTCCTGTCCTGGTGTAGTTTCTTGTTCCTAAAAGAGGAGATCAAAAGGAATTATATTGATGTCCGCAAATGACCAAAATTTCTTACAATAGAGGAGACTAAAGAAAGCAAGCACTTGATGTTGTGTTTAGTCACCTGAATTAAGTTTATTCTTGAATGTCTCTTCTCCTTGGACCTCACGACCCCAGTACCCAATCCCTGCGCTGGGACTGCTAACCCAGATCTCGCCTTCGACTCCCTCCCCTGCCACCTCTTCCCCTGTTTCAGCATCTACGATCCTTATATCAACAACTGGGTCATTGCGTTCAACATAACCACAACAGACTCTCCCCTGCCAATCCACATAAATGGGCTTCCTAGCACCCCATGCCACAGAGACAAAAACACTATTCTCTGCTAGGCCATAGCCAGGTGCCAACACCTCCTCCCCTAGCCCACACGGCCCCAGAAGCTCCACAAACCGCCTTAATGTTTTCTGCCTCACCGGCTCCGCACTCACCATCAAAAACAACATGGATGACAAATCATATTCTTCCAACAATTCAATCTCCTTTTTATTAGCTTTCTCCAGCCTGCGGACGAGGAGCTCAAAGGCGAAATTGGGCCCTGCACTGTGGGTAGCCTTGTATTTAGTCATGGTGTGAAGCCATAACAAGGGGTTTCTGATGAAGGTCAAGGGGGAAAAGAGAATTGCAGTTCCACCGCTGAGCATTGCTGTGAGGAGACCGCCGATGAGCCCCATGTCGTGGTACTGTGGTAGCCAACTTACTAACACAGTGCGTGACGTGCTCTTGTAATGCCTATGCATGAGCTTTACATTGTGT
Organism: Sequoia sempervirens; assembly: GCA_007258455.2. Lineage (NCBI taxonomy): Eukaryota > Viridiplantae > Streptophyta > Pinopsida > Cupressales > Cupressaceae > Sequoia > Sequoia sempervirens. The sequence continues at coordinate 4,099 of VDFB02178140.1, read as the reverse complement.
ACAAGCCCGGCGTTGGTGATCATCACCCCTTTTGCATCCCCTGTCGAGCCTGAAGTGAATTGTAGAAAACATACTTCTTCGGGTTGTGGTTTTAAGTCGACTGCATTGTCATTGTGTTGAAGGGATTGTTCCTGTTCTTCGTCTATTGGAGAAATCTTGGGCCATGACCAGGAACTAGGGAGTTTCCTTTTAGTGGCATTTTTGTTGGTCCATGAATCAGTGTGGAGCCATGGCAGGTCAGGCCAGCGAGAGACAACCTTGCTTTTGTAGGTCCCTAGGAGAACAATGTTGCGAAGCCTAGCTGCACGAACAGCTGCATGGTATGAAGAGGTGGAGAGTATGGCCACTGCATTGCAAGTTTTTGCTACACTCTCCACCTTGGCCAGTGCTTGTCCATTGCGGTGAAGCGGATCTGGTGGAAGAAGTGGAACTGCCAACACCTACATAAAAAATAATAAGAACACTAGAAATCATGATCAACCAAGATAAAGAAACACTATGTAGTCAATGAATAAATTTTAAATTATTATTTATAAAATATATTAAATTTGGAAAGATTTAAAAACAATTTCAATTTTAGCAAATCCACAATGATTGTTTTTTAACATTAAAGAAGTTAAAATTGATAAGAATGTAATATGACCAAACAAAAAATTATGTTTATATGTGAATTAAAAGACTGAGAAATTAAATGAAGTATTTTGGTTATAAGATTGAAATTAAGATTCAAACTCAAATTTAACAAGTTGAATTGATTAACTCTATATAATGTATAATAGGTTTCACAGTTTTGAAAAAATGAGTGAGGAGTAAAAAAAAAAATTGTTCTCTCTCACTCAATTTCTATGGATATAAGACAAGTGGTCAATATTTTATCTAAAAAATTACCATTAATTAAAGTTAATTGTACATCAACAATAGGAAAAAGGATATTTTTTATTATAAAGATACATATTTAGTTCATTGAGAAAAATAATAATACCCAAGCATATGTAGAGTAATCGTAACAAAAATAATATTATTTAAGCACAAAACATGATCCCTAGCATAGGTTTTTATGTATTCTATTAAATTTTTTAGCTTTTTATTTAGATGTCTAAGTTTTAATTTAATTTTTAAGGTGAATAAATGTTGAGAAAATTTGAAGCAAGAAACTTTCAATGTGAGATTAGTCAATGTCCAACTTAAAAAGAATCCACTGCACAACTTACTTACCCGAGCTCGTAGACATCCAAAGAAGGCATCTATAAAATCAAGTCCAGGAGGATGGAGCAACAAAACCCTATCCCCTGGTTTAATTATAGGTGTATTGGATGCAAGCAACTTGTGTGCTATAAGAGAGCTCCTAGCATCAATATCTTCGTATGTCCGCTTATCTATAACTTTTCCTTCATCATTTATCCATGAGTATAGAGTCTTGTGTCCTACTATTTTATGAGATGCCCAAAAATGCAAATACTCATCAATGGTAGTCAAGTTTGGAAATTCCACTCCAATGATTTCACCCAATTCTTTGATTTTATAACTCTTTTGTTGCAATGAATACAATGGAAATAGTCTCTGCACACATTTATATGTTCATCTCATGTTAAGATATGGTTCCTAAGGAAAATAATTCATGAAATCCTTTAAATCAAAATGAGATATTGTTACTACCTTGACATAAGGAAATGGTGGATTATGAACATCTAACCCAAAATGCTTGCAGACCAAATCAATGGCATAAGTTGAATTTAGCTCAGTAAGCTCAAAAGCCATCAATCCACCTACATAATATGTATTGTCTTGACCTTGCAACTCTTCTAATCTATCATAGAATCCATCCTTCATGTCTACACAATTCACAAATAAAATATTACCTTAACATAGCTATTCAACTTTCAAGTCAAGATCACATAAAGAAGATAAGAAAAATCTAAGAATTTAGATCCAATTCTTTAGTCATTTTTAACATTTGTTAAATGAGAATTAATAAAACTATTATCTAAGAACTAAAAAAATATTTTATGAATATCATTATTAAAATTATGTGTCTATATATTTTTCATTAAATTTATTTCTCTCTTTATCAAATAGTTTTTAGAATAATATTTTGTCTTTTGCATAATTATTAGAAGAAATTTATGTTTAGATTCTTATGTAGGCACTTCATCTTATGCTTTGTTTCTATTCTTGAAGCTCAAGGTGCTACATTCTTTCTTGCTAATATACTCCTATATGTTTGTTTTAATTATTTCTAATCCCATAATGAGATAAGAATACTACAATTAAGAAGAATGTAAACTATTGCTAGAGGCTACCCAAGATATTGTGGTTGTGGAAGCAACTCACATTAGAGATAAGGTTGTAAAAGGGAAGGAAAATGAAGAGACTTCCTTAGGTATAAAATGGCTATGACGAGCCCAAGCTTAGTGGAAATGAAGTGAGTGGTGTTGGAGAAGAAGAATTCCTCATAAAAGAGGATGACATGGTGAAGAATGAATGTGAAGAACATAATATTGTTAGTGTTTCATAAGTTATATATGGAATAAAAAATACATATAGAGGAAAATAGACTCTTGATATTCTATTATAGAATAACATGCCATGTAAAAGATACAAGCTACAAAGAAGATTTTTCATGAAGGTCACCATTTATTGTATATTTGGAGTAGGTCATATTCTTCTCTAATATACTATGTTTGAAAAATTATCAATAGTGATTTTTAACATGCAAATATAAGAAAAAAAAATGGTTTTTTTGCTAATAATAATTTTGGAATTGCATATCTTCACTACATTTCCCTTATATTATACTATGTTCACTTATGTACTTGAAATAGGGTTATTTTAAGTAGCGATAATAAAGGTTATCTACATCAATTTGGTGTTAGAGAGTCTAAACATATTGAAAGTAGATCATTCATGGTATAGAATTAGATATTATTGAGAAGAGTTTTGAATAGCTAAGAGGTGAGTTGTGACTATGGTTATGAATGCAAAGGTGGATTTGTTACATACTTCATGATAAAGAGGATAACCAAGTTGGAATAACTAAGACAAAGGAATGGGAAGAATAAAAAAAGACAAGAAAAGGAAGTTTAAAATTTTAGAGTTTGAGTTGGAGGAATTAAGGTGGATGTTGGAGCAATATTAAGCAAGAAATAATGAAAAACTAAATAAAAATAAAACTAAAGCAAAGGCATTCAAGGGTTGTGAGAAAGTGAAAAGGGTTGGTTGAAATAAATACTCACCTTATGAGAAAGAGTTGTTTTTAGAGAGGAAAGACATGGAGCCTAGGATTGGCCAAGGGATAAAATGTCTAGAATAAGGAATGATTAAATCCCTTAAGGAGTTAGTAAATTTAATAGTTGATGGAAGACCCTTCAATTTACTCTACAAAGAATTTGGTAGATGAAAAAAATGAATGGAAGGAAAATGAAGAGGATGAATGGGATTAAGATGTTGAGTCTTGTAACCTTGAAGAAGAGGGAAATATTGATTATTACCATAGAACAGAATATTTAGAAGATCACAATGAAGAAGGATGCAACCTATCACTAGAGGTTACCCAAGATAATCCAACTGTAGAAGTGTTCCATATTAAGTATGAGGAAAAATCAAGGAAGAAGATTTATGAGACTTCCTTTATAGGTAGTAGAGTGAATTAACAATGATATTAAGAGCCCAAGCTTGGTGAGAATCAAGCCAGTAGAAGTGGAGAAGAAGTTGTCCTCATAAAAGAGGATGAAATTGTGAAGAATTAATGGGAAGGGTATGGTATTGTGATCATGTGAGATGCTAAAATGGAAAGAAAAATAGATGAAGAAGAAAATGGACTCTTGATCTAGTTTTTTAGATGAAAAATCCACGTAAAAGGTACAAGTTGCAAAAGAGATCTTTACGAAGGCTATCATTTATTTTATATTATCATTTCTATTCTATTGTGTTCATTTATGTACCTAACTAGCAACAATAAAGGTTGTATACATCAAATCCTCTAAAGTATGGAGACCTAAATATTGTAATAATGAAACTCAAATAAATGTTGCAACTTCATGTATTTCAAACAAACTTCTCCCATCCAAGTAGAATTATTTTATTACCTTGAGAGGTGATG
>VDFB02178138.1:0-12967 GCA_007258455.2 Sequoia sempervirens | reverse complement strand
GTTTTCCTTGGTGACTATTGATGTTCAGGTTTCCATCTTGTTCTTGCAAAGTGTTGTACATTTCAGGTTCATGATCAAGTTATTTTTGTGAATTTCTTTCATTTCTTCATAACTTTATCTTGTGGTTCATGCCTTCCTTTGCAAAAGTATCATTATAAAAATTACAAATTGTGTTCATTTAGTCACACATAGATTCTGATCTGTGAAAATCTTTCTTTCCTCTTCAAAAAAAGTGTGTGAATCAAACCTGTTTGTGAAATGTTAGTGCAAGGCTTGTAGAATTTGATGTGTAATCTTATGTCCATCATCAGTACTCAAGTGTAACCTGAGTATCTCATTGTTCTTATCAGTTCAGTGTATCACCATAGTTTAGTTTTATTCTTATGCATTCCTTCTCCCTTTCCCTTCAAAGAATCAGTAGTTTTAGGTGATACCCAAAGAAGTCAAGTCTTCTCCTATAAGGCTGACTGCCTACAAGAAACCCACATCTTGAGGTGTTCCCATGTTATTGACCGAGGTGTTGAACATCAGGTTCAGCAAGGGTGCAACTTCAGGTGATAATAGTTGCAATTCAAGAGAATGGTAGAGGCAATGAACTCCAACTAATACATCTGTAACATGATTCTTGTCTCTACCAATCTCCTCTAAATTTCTCTTGACAAGACCTTCTAAATTAGTCATGTCTACAAGAGGACCAACCACCCCTCAATTATGCTCAAAGGGAGCCTCAACGAAATCCTAAGGTAAACAAGGCTCCATCTCATCCTTATGCATTTTGTTCAACCTTGCCTTCCTCTAAAATTCCTAATCCTATAAAATACATAGCTATCTACACATGACAACATGGTGAAAACACAAGAAAATCCTATAGCATGACATGTTGAACCCAAATAACCAAATTCAAAAATAATTTAATCTATAAGTATAAATAGTTTGATAGTAGAAACTTTATACATATAAAAATATGATAAATTTGTGTGATTATTTTTCTTTCCAATCTATAAATTTTTGATGTGCTTGGCTATATAATTGAGATGATTCACTCATTTAATGTAATGATAAAAAATTAGTATGTACATGAAAGAAATATTTTCAAGACATCAAGCTACCATTCTACATAGCTCTCACATGGAAATAAGAATATTATTTTATTTTAACTAAAGAAATTGTGTGTACTCTATCTTGAAAATTACTAATTAATTTTGAATTATATACTTATAATTTAAAATAAGAGCATCCTTTGTAACATGGAATAGATAGTTTAATTAATGAAATAAAACATGTTTTTATATTAAGAAAAATTTACAAATATATGGAACTCATACATTGAGAAATTGACTAAGATGTAACTCTGTATGAGAATTAAGATGCTCAAATAATTTATATATCTTCTTTCAATAATTAACATTAGAAATTAATACTTGGCTCATATTGTATATACCCACCTCCCAATGGTCTTGGAATGGATGCATTTAGATGGAGAAGGATTTCAAAAGGCTCATGGTACTTGTGGACCCCTCAAAGGCATGATATAGAACACATGAAAGTTCTTTATTTATGAAATTTGGTCTTTAGTTGTTGGCTTCTAGTATGCATGTTATCTATAAGGTGGAATTCTTAGTTGAGACTCTCAATCTTCCATTGTTGGTTTCTAGTGTGATTATACAATGTGAGCCAAGTATTAATTTATAATGTTAATTATTGAAAGAAGGTTTTGTTTCATAAGAAGAGGTATGCTGACATATTCCAAGACATGTTATTATCCACAATGCATGAAACTTCTTCATATCTCTACCAAGTTCTAAACAGATACAGATCTGCCATTTCCATGGAGGAGATTGATGATTTAAAAAGAAAATATCATGCCATTTCTTTCTTGAGAAGTCATGTTTGCATTCATGATTTGCAACTTCCTTCTTCATCCAAAGGGAAATTTTGTTATCGTTATGTTCTTGATATTAACAAATCAAAACCTTCTTTTGAGCATGATCGCTAACACAAAGGTAAATGGGTGGAAACAAAAGAAAGCTTGATTAATGGCTTTTAGCATGTTGGTAGCAAATCTACATCTTTTTGAAAGTGGCTTCCTAGCTTATCAGTCTTATGTTTAGTAAGGTTTTGTAATCTCTAGTGTTATGTATTCGGGTCACGGGTATATCTAGTATGATGTCTTCTTTTGGGTATTTTGGGTACATAAGAGAATGTGCATATGTACTAATGTATTCAACCAATGTGCTTATGTAACGTTGTAATCAGACAATTGGTCATTTGTACTACGACCTCACTGGTCTTTTTGATATTTTGTAAAATTTGTTACTCAAACTACAACTGGGGGTTTTCTTGCTAGTTCTTTCCTGCCAGTATGTCCCCCTGAACCAGCTATATATGTACAAAATATTATATATAAATAAAATTATAAGTGGTCTCCCACTTTTTCTTTAAAAAAAAGTTCTTGTAAATGTCCACATCTTTTTCCTTGACACAGTTGGTATTTTTTCCTACAAGATTTTCTTTTATGCAAGGTCCCACTAACTCCAAGATTAGTACAAAAAAACTATACCCGTAACACCTAGAATGTAAGATGACCAAGGCTTAATACCAAATGAAAGAAAGTAGTGTAAAAATATTCCTACACTAATAAATGGGATATTATATACTCAAGCACTAACAATACCTACAAGCCAATCATATGAATCATGTGATATTATATACTCAAGCACTAATAAATGGGATGTTTTGAAACTATACATTAAAAGTGGTTTATTGAAACCATGAGTGAAAATAATTCAACCAAAATTTTTGTATTCCACTTTGATATATTCAAACCCATTAAAAGTTTTCTTATGATTTTTCATAATGCTGGTCAATACTTTACTGTAAATATTCTATAGTCATGCTCTTAAATGTCATAAGAGGGTTTCATCTTATAAAGCTATAATGATATTATATGCTCTTAGCACATCTTAAAAACCTCCCAAAGCATTCAACAAATGATAAATAACTACCAACACAAAGTGAGATGCCTCATTTCCTAATATGAGGACAAAATAATAAATCAAAATATTAGGATGCAAGGTTGACCCACCTTTCCCAATACTTGTCTAAGTTTATCATCTATTGAGGAGTGCATCCCAACAACAATTGTGCTTAGTGCTTACTACTAATCCAAAGAATACCTATTCATTTTTTCTTTATTGTATGCCTAATGACTCCTCATCTCAAGTTAAATTGTGGAAATGGATTTTTATGCCCTCCCTATGACTAAATGGATACAATGAGGTGAATATGATATGGTGGAAAAAACCAAGATACAAGTTGGTTTAGTTCTCATAAAATCTCTAAAAAATAATTGAATTCCTACATCCTAACTAGAAATACCATGAGGGGTTTAGATCCCATTTTAGACAAAAAATATTCTTATACTCATCACTAGTTCACTTGGACCAACTAAAGAGATGGTGAACTAAGAGAACTTAGATGTATTGATAAATTTCACTTAGTTATTTCTCTTTCCATTGTCCCCACTCCACAAAACACCCTTATTTAAGTAGATTCTATTAAACCTATCTCACATATCACCTCCCAATTCTTTAAACTTTTCAAACTTCTTATTCAGCATACCTAATAATCTATCCTTCAAGCTCAACACTTCCCATCTCAATCAAATTGATCACCTTGCTTCCCTAATATCTCTTTGGTTGATGTTCCTAGATCTCAACAAAATGGTAAGTGGATACAATTGTGGAATGATGCAATTAAATCTATTGCACACTACCTTACTATGATCTTACAATAAGAATATATGGCTAGAAAGAGATCTAGAATGGAAAAAAAATATGGATCCAAATAGAAAAAAATAAACTTGTTTTGGCTTTAGCACTTACTAATAACTTTTCTACAATGAGTGGTTGCTTCCGTTGAAATAAAACTTAGAAGATTTGAACTTAATTGTGGTAGAGATCTCAATTAAGAGATAGGCTACATTGGATGAAAGGATATAAGGTCCATACAAATTATTTTTTAGTTATCTCGAACATATTTACATTCTCAAGAGTGGATAATATCTATCGTTGATCAAGAGAGGTAGTTCCATGACAACTCTAATGATATTAAATCCATTTTCCTCCAACATTACAAATAATTTTTAATTGATCTAGTTGAAGGAGATCCACTTCAAGATATAGTTGAGGAATTGATTGGCACTTGCATACCCAAAATAATTGGTCTCAAAAAATAGGCACATTTAGATAATTTATTCACCCTTGAGGAGGTTGATATTTCCTTGAAGGATTTGAATACTCAAAAATCTTTGAATAGATGGTTTAGCTACACAATTCCTTAAAACAATATGTCCATTCATCAAGGAGGACTCTATGAGGTATAAAAAGTAGCTTTATCAAAGGGATCCATCATTTAAATTCTATTAATCAAGGGTTGATTAATTAATTCCTAAAGGAATTTTTTTTTTTTTCTAAGGGTGGATACTAATTACTCTTCTTAATACCTCCTACAAGATTGCGGCTAAATCCATAGCTAAAATAATTGAACAGATGACACAAGAAATTGTAAGACTAGAAAAAACTATATTTATATAAGAGGGAGATTTAAATTATAAAACTTGAATCTTTTTAAGGTATCTCATTAGATTCTACTTACTCTAACTTAAATTTAAAAAACAACATTAAAATCCACAAAACAAATTTCAAAGACATAATAAATTATTACAATATTATTTAAAAATCTAATTGTAATGAACATGTTATAGTAATAAATATTCAAATTTTAAATCTATGAAAATATATATAACCAAATGATCCTTAGTTTTCATATATAATTTGTGATGATAATGTTGAATATTGTAATTTTTTAGGCCAATCTTTAGGCACTAATTCACCATTGTTAAAATGATCCTTAGTTTATTCATTGTTTTTTTTATGATTATAATTTTTTTCAATTTCTATTAAACCAAACTCAAAATAATGGTATAGATTAAGATTCTTGTCTTTATCATAATTAGAAGTTGTATAAATTGTTAAATTATATATTTTTTAACATATATAAAATGTATGGTTGGATTAGTGAGATATTTATAACAAGTATGCAATATATTTAATCATATAATTATTTTTGTAATAGAGATGAATAATTAAATAAATGCTATAACAATATATAAGAGTTAGATAAAAGAATTAAAATTAAATATATTAATAACAAATAGTGATACTATTATTGAGGGTAATATAAAGGGGGGTCATCATACTAAAATAAGTCGCAAATAAAATCACCCGAGTAAGAAAAGTATTTTATTGATAATCTTATTAGGGATGCTAAGATGGTAATAAAAGTTTTGCAAGCAACAATGAGCTAACAAATAATAGTGTTTGTGCTATTGTATATATATATATATATACATTATTAATATTATTAATAAAATTTATTATAGTATTGATATGGGTATTAATGGATGGTATTTGTAATAGTATAAATGAGGGTATATGTAAACATGATATCACTATCACATTAACATTTCTATTATGAGTAAAGTTTAATATTATTTGTGAGTAATAAAATTGATAGAATGTTTGTATTAATTGTAGAGGGAGCCTTAATATCATCGAGTATTGTTAATACTCTTATCAATATATTCATATCAATAGTTACCTTAATACTAATGTTAGCATACTTAACCTTATTAATGCTCATCGATAATTGGATAGCATTTTTGGCAAAACCTTTTATAGATGTTGAAATATGAGAGGAAAATAAATAAATAAATGCAAACCATATAATTATTCATGTTGTTATTACCATCAAAAGTTACATATTTAGTACTTTAAATGCCATCATTGGGTCATGAGGAACTATCCTAATAATCATAATACCATATTGACCTTACTGTCAACAAGAAATAGAAGTAGGAACAACTCATTGTGGGTTACGATGACATAACCATTATAATGAGAATATTATTAGTGTAACCATTAAATTGTGATACTTGCAAATTTAATATTTAAAGTATAGTTAATAGTGAGAGATGCATTAATAATAGTATCGCATTAGCAAGTTAAACCAACAAATTAATTAAAGAAAGGATGTTAATTCTATTGGAGATGGTTATTGTTGCATCATAAACACTTAAAGCATTAATTAGCGTAATTAAAGGATTCAAAAAAAAAAATTATTGGGTTTTTCTAGTGAAAAATTATGGGCATAACAATTATATATTTTTTAACATATATAAAATGTATGGTTGGATTAGTGAGATATTTATAACAAGTATGCAATATGAATTCAAACTTTATTAGATTTGATTCTTAATAAATTAGTTTTAACGATTCAATTTATAGCTTTATGCAATCTATAAGTTTAAATAGTTTGATGGTATCTAAACTTTATACATATAAAAATATGATAAATGTCTAATTATTTTGCTTTCCAATCTATAATTTTGATGTTCTTGGCTATATAATTGAGATGATTCACTATAATGTAATGATAAATTCATCCTCTTTATGAGATTCTTATGGAATATTGATATTCTAGTGTGAATTTTAATTTTAGACATATCTTAACTAGATAAATTTAGGTTCAATGAAGGCAATAAAAAAATTCACTTACATGATCCTATTTTGAAGTTCATTTATGTTAACAACTATTAAAGATTAAATATTTTTATCCCCACTATTTTCAAATAATTTTACATTTATCTTTGTTTTCTTATTCTTTCTTTCATCGTTTCATTTAAAATTTGAACCATTTAAGGATGGTATGTTATAGATTATAGTTGTCTTCCAATTCTTTTAAATTGTTAATGGTATGAAAATATTATTGATGAGTAGATGAATTATTACAACTATTTTAGATTTGTATTCCCTTTATCTAGATATATTATTTACCAAAGTCTCAATGCTCTTTTAGGTGTACTCTATATATATATATAACATGGAAAATGTAGATCATGTTCCACCTGTGCTAGATTCTTCATTTACAAATACCATTAATGAGATTAAAAAATTGAGAGATTCACTAGCACAGGGTGCAAACTCGGGGATATATCGTGAACCATGCATGTTAATATTGCATAGTCTAGAAAAACTAAAAGATGAACTTGAGAGGACTAGTGCATATTCCCCAGATAGAGTAGTTGCTATTCTTTCCCACATGTGTGAAGAAGTACATGGTGACGTTCCCCATAAACAAATACAAGATAGTGTGACCAAAGAAATGATAAAAGCCACTTGTTTTCCATTTTATAATAATATGCATAAGGTTAGGGGATACCAAGTCACCAGATGTGTCGATCATGCTATGGCCTCATTGATTTACCCATGATTTCTAGCAGCACATGGTCTATACCCAAACAATGACCAGATTCCATTGTATTTTGTCCAGCAGTTGTATGTTGAGCTCTATTTGGGCCTCAAAGTGAACTACCTGGACATTCCACCATATGCTGGTCAGGGTCGTGGCAGGATTGCTAATAGGCCCACCTATCATCGAGCAGATAGATCACCCCCAGTGTTTAGGGTATTCGTTGGTCAGAGGTCTCTTGCTCTCACCCCAGCTCTAGCCCCTATAGTAGATGAGGTTGTCATTGCTTCCCAAAAGGAAACAATTGACACTGTAGGTGACATTGCTGCTGCCACCACTAGGATATTTGATGATCATGTAGGTCAATATTTGATGTCCAAACATCCCCGATCCATGCCATTTTTAGCACAGTGGACCACCATGGATCCTTTAATAGTGGTTGGCATCCCTCCTCCTACACTGCTTGATGCACTTACAGGAGATATGGCATGCATGAATCTGCATTGTTTGGCTAAGGAACTATTGGAGGTGTTGGTTTCTTTTTACACTGTAACCAAGTTTATCTCCTAATCTACCTATGGAAGTGCCAATTCCAATCAAGGGCAACTCGAAGGACCTGGACCAACTGACGAGGACTTTAAGAAACCTCCTACACTTTGGGCTCTACAAGACCCAGAAGGGTGATCCCTTAATGTGTTTATGACCTTTGCACCGTTATCACAAACAACATTAAAATAACAGATAATCTCACTTAATAGCTCAACATGGTGGGATAATACTGAAATAAATTGGTTGTTCATCAATAATATCCACAACCTGGAGCATGAGAGAACTACAACCAAAGATAGTATAAAATAGTCATTTATTTGCAGTCTGGAGCAAGCTCTAGGCAAAGACAAACAACTACTGAATCATATGGGTGACTGCAACTTAGACTAGTGCCATGTATCCATAGGGTAGGAGTCAAATTTATATGCACCTAAAGGTATATAATAGATTTAACACATAACATATGAAATCGTTGATGACATTGCATTACAATCTCACCAATGTGTATTCTAACCCAATAGTACTTACCAAATCCTCATACAGTACATATCCACCTGTAATCCCATTCAAGTATTTTAATTAATTCTTTGAATTAAAGTCAAAATAAGGATCACACACACCACAACAGTGAGATGGATAAAATAACCCTTTGTAATTTTATTCAAGGTTCAGACATGCAAGCACAATGGAGAGACATGAGCTTGAAATTATCTTGTTAATTCAAATATTAGTACTCTTATACAACATTAAATCCTTATGAACTCAATACTTGCAATAGAATGACTCAGAACCTAAATTGCATCCTTCCTAAAACTATGAGATTTTACAAGTTGTTTTGCAACTTAACCTAGACTCGACAAAATTTGTCTAACTTCCTCCCTCTTTACTCTTGGCCTCAAAATCCTTCTTCTAGAGAATGAAGGAGCAGAAAAGCATCAGGCCAGAGAGTACACATGTCACCAACCAATTGGCACACCTGGAAAAGTTGATGCAACAATAAAGACTGCTAGAGATCCACGCTGAAATCGCCATTAAAGCAAAATTGGAAATCGATGCAACCACAACATTTGACATATTTACTAAATTGTGCCACTAAGCGTCCCTTATGCCATTAAAACTCACCCGCGTGCTACAAGAAATGGCTCCAACCATACTTTGACTCAGATTTTAAATTGCAACTGTCAATCCTTCAGTTGAATCAAATCATCAAATGATTGCCTTCAAATGAGCTGACACAGTCATGAGCATGGCAGACAAGGGCCCATCACACCATATGCTAAGAAGGAAATTCACGTGGCAGTTGCCTGCGATATCACAATCCTTCAAATTTTAATCGTGCGATGGCGGGTGACCGTCGATCTTGAGCATCAACAATCTCATCCCTTCAAATCAATCACCATCCTCATCCATAACTATCGAGCAACTTTTTCACCAAGATTTAAACATCTCCATCAATTTTTAGCATGTGCATCCCACAAGCGCTTTAGTAACCCATCCCATTACTCCTTTGGCTTCATTGGGTGGGACACGTGGCAGTCACCCACGATATCGTGATCCATGGTGAGGCCATCATGGGATGGCAGGGAATGGTTAGGATGTAGCCAGACTTAGCTTTTAATTGCCACCGTAGATCTTCTTTGACTTGACATATTTTCCTAATTTCTTTGTCCTTGTGCATTTAATGAATTTCCACGGCCTTATCAAAATATATTATTTAAATTTTTTGCTATGGAATCAATGAAACATTTAAAATACATCACTCAAATTTTCCATGGGCCCCACCTTGTACACATGGCAACATCTCGCTGCTTCGCAATAAATAAAAGGTGAGCACCTTCCAATTGTGAAATAGCGAGCAAGCCATTTAATCAAAGGGCAGTTGATTAATGGTCACACAAACCTTATCCCCCAGAAGGGACACATGGCGCCCACCCATGATAACACGATCCTTCAGTTCCTAATTGCAGGATGGCAGGCAACTATTGATCTTCAAAGGAAAATGATCGACAACAGCGTGAACACCATACTCCTACAAAATGTAACCTTTATTAATAGGACAAGGGGGAATTACTAGGTCAATGGGACAACAATTACATAAGTTTTGTTTTAAACGATGAAGCACAGGGTCAACCTAGAGTTAGGGAAAAATAAAACCTGTGAAGGTTGCAAAAATTAAAACTGAAGTGACCAAAGTCCTAGTCAAAATGATGGGGCATAAGTTGTTTTAAGACCCTTTAAAAAAGGTAACGTCCAAATAGAACCTCAACTAGGGTGGAAAACAAACACTAGGGTTTTACATGAAAAGAAAGTTAAAACCCCAACCCTAGGATTTTCTAAACACCAAGGAAGACTAGTTGACACTAGGTAGGGCATAAATGGAACACACAAAGTGAAAATTTGAAGTTCCAACTATGGCTCCAGTTGGGGACATTCATTCCACTGGAATGAAGCATGGATTTAGAATCTCAAGTGGAGCAGACGAAGAGGTAGAGATGACCAAAAAGGGACTATTCGAACAAAACAACCCAAACAATGTACAAAATATACAAACCTAAACTATTGTTCATGGAAAAGAATACTTCAAGTGGAGTATAACTTCAAGAACTTTCCATGAACTGGAAATTCAAGAATATTCCATATCATGTCTTGTTTTTCAAACTCCATTTGGTGACCCTAGGCCACCAAATGAAAGAGGGGAGTCAACATTTACCTCTGTCAAACACAATTCTACAAAAAGAACTAATCTCCCTCAACTCATGCTTGCCACTGTCAAACCATAACAGCATGGGTGACTGCACCCCTACAAACACAAGCATCAAGCTGCCTTCATGCAAGTGAAAACTTGCTCTTTGTTCAACTTTGTCATCAATTGGAAACCAGATCAAATAGGTTAGATCATTGCCACTTTCTTCACTCTCCATTTTTGTATCGAGTGGCAACATGAGAGGATAGTGATCAAGACCACATTCACTAACCCTCTCATGACAATAATGCTCAGAGGAAAGACCACAGCTAAAAAATAACATGCAATCCTCATGTGCACTGAGCAAAGATTGCTCATTCATATGTATCTCCTCTAACTGAAATGCATCATTGGTTAGCTTGTCCTCATCAAAACAACACAACCCAAACACATTTCCATGTGTTTCAAGAGTCTAAAATTTAGGCTCATCAACACCCACAATACCTTCATCTCCATTCAATTCACAACATTCAAAAGAAATGCCAACATCCCAAACAATGTTATCTACCTCAAGTTCATAAACAGGATCATCAACATTCAATATGTCATCATGAAGGGAAACTTCAAGTATAGGTTCATGTGAATCAGAACTTTCATTTGCAAAAAAATCATCATAGTGAGTGTCAAAGACACATTCACCAATGCAAGGTGTATCAAAATCAACATCATCTCTTGCTACTTCAAGATGAAAATCTGAAAAATATCACTCATGAGAGGAAATATGGATTAAAAATCCAAAAAAAAGGTTCTCATATGCATCTATATGATAGACACAATCACATTCCTCATGCAAACATTCAGTAATGGCTTCAAAGGCAGCAAGAGAAAAAGAAGAAGGTAAAACATCAAGCAAAACAAGGGGTCCTTATTCATCATTATCAACTGCTTGTATTGATTCATTCAATACATCTCCTGCATGCATATCCTTCTCTTTGTTCACATTGTTGTAACAACCAAAAAGGCTACATTCCTCACCATCAAAGTGAAAATCATCATTTTTTTCTTCATAGCAACTTCTCACACATGACTGCACTAACTGACAATCCATGCATACTCTGTCATTTGCAACTGATACATTGATGCTCTCAATAGCATTCTTCAAATCTACAGGAACCCTTATCTCATCATGAAAGCTCTCATCAATGCTACATACACTCAAAAGATTGGCATAACCAAGTGTATTGCAGTACTATTGATTACACATGCTTTCTTCAAACAAGATGTTCAATTCATATCCATCATCTTCTTGTTCTTGTGAGCCTTCAGAAACATTGTCATCATCTTCATTAGAATACTTTTCATTTAAGGAGATTAATTCCACCTCCTACTTTTGAAATGAATTAGAATCACTAGGGTTGCAAATAGATTTGAAATCCTCTTGATCACCTATAAAAGGATGCTTTTCATCTGATTGCAAACTTCTATCTACAAGATCATTGTTCTCATCAGGAAAAATAAAAACATCATAATCGTCATGAACTTCAGTTGTGTATTCAGAGTCCATAGAGGAGAAAACACTCTTAGTATCATTTGCATCATTGTAGCCTTCACTTACTATATAAATTCTACTTTCCATTTCTATATTTTTAGAGCAAATGGAAGAAATTTCACATGTTTCATTTATCTCCTCATGACCATCATGGCTACAACATTCTTTTGGACATATTTCTTCTGTAGGTTGTTTAGAAACAACATCCTCATCACTACATGATGCACTATCAGTCTTGTCTTATACTTTACCATCTACATCCATTGGACTAAATCTTGAAAAAGTACCATCACATAATTGAGTTAAGAGACAACTTCCACATTTATCTATCATTTCCTCAATTATTGAAAGCCATTGATAGAGGCATTTCAGGCTAGGGGGCTTCAAGTGAACTGGCATGGTACTCAGACCTGACTTATAATTTTCACAGAACAAATCAAAGCAAAATGATTCATCAGGTCTTTCTAATTTTGGTATAGCAAGCAGAAATTTCATAAATCTATCATGAAAATCATAGATAGATCCATCCTCCAATCTTTCTATATCACACACTGCATTAATCTATGATTCAAACTCAACCTTGTTCGCAATTTCCTCTTCAAATTCTTCTTGAGTGTGTAGACTTCTTTCTTCAGACAAGCATTCATCATTCACTACTGACTCATCTTTAAAGGTATCAAGGAAACATGTTTTGAGTCTTTTCCATGAATCTATGGAATGCATTGGTAAGCAAGTAAACCAACCTTCAGCCATACCTTCTAAATTTTTTACAAAAAGTTTCATTATACCATCTTCCTCTTCAATCTGACACTCCTCCATCAAATCAATGAAACACTGTACATGTCTTGATGTTGATTCCTCAAAATTATCTCTAA
>VDFB02178137.1:0-10694 GCA_007258455.2 Sequoia sempervirens | reverse complement strand
TTAATCACTCCCATATGATTAAATTTACTCCCTCTTCGTTTATCATATTAAATATTAATTTATTAAATTAATATTACATCTTTTGTCTCATATCTGTAAAGTATTTAATTTAATAACTAAATGCTTTATCTTTTACCTTCTTCCTCTCTAAATTAAATAAATACACCAATTTATTTAATTTAGTCATTTTTGACCCTTTTGATTTAAAATCAATTTAAAATTCTTCATTCTCTCTCTCCTTGTCACATCCTCCATGATCTTGTTCTAATCTGAATTAATTTAATTAATTCATGATTATGATGTGCATCCTCTTAATCAAAGATTAATGTCACATCCTCCTACATTTGCCACTTGCCTCTAATCTTCCATTAATTATTCTAATCAAATATTTGCACAACCTTAACCAAGGTCATTAGCCATATTTGGCACCACCTTTTTAGTAAACCTTTGCATTTATCTCTTTTTAGCATTGACCCTCTTTCCCATGTGAATTTTTAATTCAAATTTATTTATCCTAGATTCTCCTCTTCCCTATGTGAATTTTTAATTCACATTCTATCTTCCAAGGCTTCTAGAACCTTGGACTTGTCACATCATCCACATGTGACCAAGTCCCACCTTTTTGGAACTCACCTTTTATCCTTTAGACTCTCCTAAGAATGTGAATTTTTAATTCACATTTATTTCTCCAACCACCTCTCCTTTTCCCATGGAGATTTTTGAGGAATTCCAAAATTCCTCAAATGTCCCTTTCACTCTCACTTGGGGACAATAAATTCCTTTTTGAGGAAATTTTCTCACTCCCCAAGATACTTGGAGGGTACTTGTCCTTACTCCACCTCATGTACCTTTTGGCCACCTCACTTACACCTCATCTCCTCTTAGCCACTTCACCACCCACATGTCAAGATGTGAGGGCTTGTGAGTTCTCAACCCACCATAGCCCTTCATCTTGACCTTGTTGGATGAATCTCAACTGTTGAATTCTCTAGAGAATTCAAATTCTTTTATAAATACCCCCTCCTCAAGGGCATTTTCAACACTTTCATTTTTGAGCAACCTTATGCTGCCAATTTGCATTCTCAAGCATTTTCTATCATTTAGCCATCCATTTAGTAATTTTCCTTTATCAATCTTACATCTAGTAACATCAAAAACCATCTAAGGAGCATACAAATTCATCTAAATCAAGGGCCAACCAAGGAGTCTTCAACAGCAAGGAAGGTATAATCTATTTGCATTTTATTTCATCTATTTTCCTTGTTTTATCACTCTTTAGGCTAATCATTGAATTGTTCTTAGTGTTTTATCATTTGCATTTTAAGATATTTTGCACATTAAAATAGGGTAAAATTCCAAGGTACACAATATTTAATAAATTTATAATAGAAAAAATGGATATTTGTTCCTAATGGATATCTGTTACTAACTCCATTGGATATTGATGCCCCATAAAAAATCAATATGGTGTTGCATAACCGATATCTGCTCTAAACGAATATTCATTTTGAGTGGATATTTGTTTTGTTGCCTCATTTTCAAATGGAGACAATGTATTAAATATAATATATAATATATGTAATATATATTATAGATTACATATTATATAATATATATTATATGATATATAATATATAATATATAATATAATATAATATATATAATATAATACATAACATAAAACTTATATGTGAAATACGTTATTGTATATTTATATACAATAAATTTATGATATAATAAATGGATATCTATTAATAACGGATATCTATTTTTTACTCCATTTAATTTAAGCCACATGGGAATATAATATAGTTTTACAAAAACACTTATAATAGATATCCATTTCTTTGAGGACTTTATAATGCAAATTCTTCCTCATTTTCACAAACCGTGCCTCATTTTGGCGACACAACAGTCAAGTAGTGACCTCCAACGACCTCCAAGTATGTTGTTTTTGCATTTTTTCAATTTTTTTTGTTAATTAGTGATAAATTTAAGTTTTTTTTTGCATTCTTTGTAGATTTATTGAATTTTTTCATTTCTATCTAAACTTACAAAAAAAATTGAAACCTTAGTGGAAAACAAAAAAAACATCAAACAAAAAAATGGAACCTTCATTACTAGAAAAAAAAAAGCATAAAATTGAACTTAGCATACTAAACAAACATAAAATAGAGCTTTCATTACCACCTTTCTACATTTTTTAAAATTGTTTCACATTCTTGTCTATTTTTCATGTTTCTTAAATTCTTGCTTTGTTTCTTGTTTTTAAGTTAGTATTTATTTGCTAAACTATTTGGTTTTTTAATTTTTTAATTGTTTTGACTCTCCTCAGCTCTCAAAATAGAAAGGATCCTTGTTGGAAGTTCTCTAAATTTCTAATTTTTGGTGAATCTAGATCCATTGTTAGTACTAACCAAATAAAATTTGTCCCTGCAACAATAGGGAAATGGGTGAAGTGAATGGGTAATAATCGATGGGCTATGTAAGAGGCTATCATATTTAATCATTACAAATGATAGCCTCCTACACAACCCATCGATTATTACCCATTAACTTTTCCCATTTCCCTATGGCTGGTGGAACAAGTTTTGTTTAACCATTACTAACTATGTATATAGATTCACTAAGTACTAGCAATTTGGAGCTTAACACTTCCACATTGCAACGAGCTAAAAATTTAATGTATTTTTAAATGAGATTTCACATCACATTAACAATTATTTTTTTCCATTTACATCCCTTAGACATAAATGAGCTTTACACATTTTTTCATTTGTATTCAATCAATTCGTTTATATTGAATGGTTTAAGGGGATTTTAAACATGTATCTTACATCTTTAAATTACAAATTTAATACAAGTTCACTTATTTCTAAATCATGGATCCATGCCCCCCAGCTCCAACCACTCCACCTCCACCCACTCCACCTCAAAATCCCCCACCTCCACCACCTGTACCCGAAGGTGTTCGCTTTCAAGATAAAGTTGATGTGAATGTTAGAACCATTCAAGATCAAGTTAACGCTATTCGAAATGAAGAATGTGTTCACCCATTATTGAAGCATTTTGCATAAAAAATGAAAACTATTGTTGATGCGGTTAGGTCCATGGAAGTTGACTTAGATGAGCATAAATGATAGTTAGAGGAAAGGAGATAGTCCCAATCTAAAGAAGAAAACACAAAGAAATGAATAGATGCAACTAAAAGCCACAAAACTTTATTAACACAATGATCTTATATTTATAAAAAAAATGATCTTGGATGGATATTTTATAAAGAATTTTGTTGGACGGATATTTTATAAAGAATTTGGTTGGATGAATATTTTTAGTGTTGAATTTATGAATATTTAATAGTATAATGATGAGACAAAAAACTAGTAATAAAAATTAAATAATCTATTAATTTAGTGTTTGTTAATGTATATAGTGTGCATATATAGTGTTTATTCATGCATCATGGTTGACTGATGACTTATTTGTTGATCATAATCATTGTATGGATTTCACATGAATAATCTAATTAACATTTATCTTGATGTAAATGTCTTCTAAGGATTTTGTTTGAAAGTTACATAATGTTCTTGTTTATGTACCATGATTGGAAGATAGTGATTCTTATTCATGATAATTTTATGGTCTTTTACATGAATGATCTAATGACATGTTATTAAACTTGAAGATTTTAATGGAATGAATGTTGAATTGAATTGTAATGGTTTTGTTTGATGGTTGTATTACTTCTTATTCTATAGCCTATCCCAACATGGGAAAACACTCTTCCTCTCGATGAATGTTCCGATCCGGATTGAAATTTGCCCATCGATTCTGAATGGAATGGTCTGACGCCGGATCTGACTTTGACCGCGTTTCTTACATTCTCTGAATCTCTCTCCCTCCCTCTCTCCCTCTCAAGTCTCTTTCTATCTCTCCATCTCAAGATAAAATTTCTTAGAAAACCCTTAAAGAAACTTTCATATACTTGATCACAGTTTTCCAATTTTTTAGAGTATACGTAAATCTACTTGCAAAATGGTTCACTTTCTTCCCATGTTACATTGTTGTTCAAGGGTAAGCAATTCAAAAAATACATTATAAGACATATAACCAAAGTACCAAACCTAAAAGGGTAGTCTTTCTTCTTTTTCAATTTCACGCTCTACATCAGTTGATCTTTCAATAATTTACAAAGGTCAAAATCCTGATCTTCCATTATCATCTTGTGTGAAATGTAAAAAACACCTATCGAAGTTGCACCTTCTCTATTTTTGAAAAAAAAATTATAGGATACTACATGTGCAATGTACCTTGTCACTGAATCTTTAATTATGGATATTATTAATGCCCGTTGATCTCCAGTTACTCCAATTAGGGTTTTGACTCCTTTATTTAAAATTGACTTCTTTCTTGGCACATCCCTAACTTTGCATAACCCAATTACACCTACAATTACTTCTTTTGAGATATGGTAGGGTTTATTCAAAGTTAGAATATCATCATTCAATCTGTCCAAAATAAACTCAATGATTTCTGTGTTCTCGAAATAGGGGAATTCACTCCAAATATCCAAGCTTTTGTTTTTTTCTTCTCTTAGCCATTTCTATTCATCAAGCAACAACATGTTTCTTTCAGCTCTAATCTTTTCACTAATATACTAATCTAGTTTTATCATTCCTTTGATTTGATCCATTTTCCCTTCTCTACACATGTCTTGAAAATAAGTTCTTCAATTGCACACCAAATTAGACTGAAATTTCTCAATATGAATGAAGTACCTGATGGATTAGGATTTTTCTGTTGAATTTGCTTTCAAAATTTTGAAGCAAAGTGCTCTCCTTTTTCTCTTCAATATAGAGTGGAAAATGAGGGTTTCAAATTTCCTTTTATAACTCACACACCTAACTTTTGTTGTAATAAATGCTTTTTCCCTAACTTATCTGGATGCGATGTTTTCTTAGTCATTAAACAAAATAACTTTTGCGGACCTTCTACTCAACATAATATCCTTTCCAACTGTTTCAACAACATCTGTAGATCATTAACATGACCACTACACTCATCCACATTCTGATGTCAATTACCGAAAAAGGGTTTGAAGGAGTTTTTTGATAGCTCCCCCTAGGCCAGGGGCCTAAAACTAATTCCTAGAGGAATTACCAGAAGCAAGTTCTGGTGCAGACTCATTTCCTACAATAGAGGGACTCTTCTTCACCCATGTCTTCTTCATCTGATCTCTTATTTCATCCACATTCACTTTCCCTTTTCCTTTATCATATTTCTACGTATTTTTGCATTTGTATGTTATACCTCTTCTATCCATATTTTTGTTTATGTGGAATCTTGCAATGTGACCATATTTGATGCATTTGTAACACACAACATTTCCTTGTCTAGACCAACCATTCCATTAATTTTTTCTTCATCTACACTAATTAGCATTATGCCCAAATGTTCCATAGGTATAACATTTTACATTTCTTCTATTAACAGAGTTGTTTGACATAATTATTCATTCAATTGACTTATGACCAAACTTATTGCAATTGAAACTCTAACCAGAGAATGATGGATTACTTTATTTTATTTTACTTCTACATTGAGTAGCCATATGACCAAATTTATTGCAAGCAAAACAATATCCATTAAAATTTTGAGCATTAGGTTGTCTTAACAGATGCCTTTTTTCTTTGTCTATCATATTTCCTTGCCTAAAATTCCTTTGTCCAAATCTGAAGCTTTCTCCTTTCTCATATCCAAGACATCACTTGTCATTTCCATTATTCTATCCTTGAGTCAGCTCACCAAGCTTAACTGAGCTAATTTTAAACTTCTCCTTGTATTGATTTGCAGTAGCAAGTTCATCCCTGAGAATAACAATTTGTTTTTCAAGATCTTGTTCATTGTTTATGGATTGTTGCAGTTCAATCTCCAACTAAATGAATTCTCTGTTGATTTTGTTGCATTCATCATATCTCTCTTTTAGGGACTAAGCAAGATTCTCCTCATTCTATTTTCATTCTTCAATCTCCTTAGTCAACTTCATCACCATAGATTCCATCTCATGCTTTAGGGTAGCATTGTCTCTAACGAGCTTTTCACATTCTTCAATTATTTCCTTCAAGGTTTGATTTAGGTGATCGTCATCCATGGTTTTTCTCTCTTTTTGCTTAACTTGATCACAAAGATCGTTTCTCTTTTCCCTGGACTTAATAATTTGATCCTTCAATTTCTAAATGAATTTCTTAGCATCCTTAAGATTTTCTTTCAATTCCCAGACTTCTACTTTGGATTGATCAAGATCATCAAGTGCCACCACAAGCTGATGCTGAAGACTACCAAAGTCCATTACATTCCTAGATCCACCTCAAGTTGTGAAACTTTTTCTAAGGAACTTAGCTCTGATACCAATTGTTGGAATCAGGGAACACTGAGAGGGGAGGTTGAATCAGTGTTCAATAATATTTAAATTTATCAATTATGATCTTTAAACCAATTATAACATTCAACCAAGAGAAAGATGCAAACACACAAAAGCAATCATCCACAACACCATAACACAAGGATTTTTTATGTGGAAACCCTATTAGGGGAAAAACCACAGTGGAGGTCAATCCACAATTTGAGTACTCAAATATAAGTGTTTTACAAAATGGAAATACACTTGATTTCAAGCACACTACCTAGAGCTCACTGCTCAAAATCAGGAAGGATCACTTCCTTACAAAAGATTTGGATTATAT
The DNA here is from genome assembly GCA_007258455.2 of Sequoia sempervirens. NCBI lineage: Eukaryota > Viridiplantae > Streptophyta > Pinopsida > Cupressales > Cupressaceae > Sequoia > Sequoia sempervirens. Next base: position 3,951 of record VDFB02178137.1, on the reverse strand, counting down.
CAAAAGGTTGAACTAAGAAAGTAGCATCTAAAAATGCTTGATTATAGTTTTGGTTAGGCTCATACATCAAATTCTAGACCTTCTATCTGATTCTACATTTACCTCTATTCTGCCTCAATTCGCTTCACAAAATACTTTTTTGCACAAGTGAAGCTGTGCATAATCACTCGACTACTCTTTTGATATTCACAACATACATCAACACATATCGAACAAATACACATCATACCAAAATGAATTAACCGTTCTCTTATATATATCCACTACCAAGGATTTAATTGCTTCATGTCGGCTTCAGTAAAATAGAAAATATTTTCCAACTGTCGGCTCAAATCATGAACAAAATTTAATGCACATCCACCAAAGTCGGCCACAACATAGTGAGGACCCAAAAAAAAATCTCTAACACAAAAATACTCCAAACAATTTCGCCTTAAAAATCTGCAATGCCCTACATTCACTTAGTTGGCCTTCATATACTGATGAACAAAAAATTGAACAATCGGATCTCCTAACTCATACATCACTTGATGTGACAACACAAAACTCGAGAATAAGACAATTCATATACCCAAAGACCTTACTTGAGATTCACAACCAAAACTGATAAACTGGTAATGCAAACCACTTGATAGATTCAATTTTAGTTGGATACCCTGTTCTCTACTCGGTCTTCCGGTATGGACAAATATTGATGTGTGGACTAGATCAATGACTTAAGTTGCAATCAATGATAACACCAAGAGCCATATTCCAACAAAAACATATTGATGTAACACACTGTGATCGTACATAATTTGCAAGCTTTCCCGCTTACATAAACAAACTTGGGTGATTTTTTCAAGGGAGCTTCAAGCAGATAAGAGAATAAAGAATATCATGAAAACATATTGATAGAGGATTTGAGCTATGTTCTTTGTTAATATATAGTGAAGACAAATAGAGAAATTGTATAGGAGGTGTTAAAATAAGAACTATTTGCTACAAGTTGTTTTACACATGGGTTTTTAGTATAAATGTTTTGTCTATAATATTTAATGCCAAGCAATGTAGCTTGAATTCACAATTAAGTCTGTGGCGCTATACGCATTTTGCAGAGATTGATGCATCATATAGTTGTTGTCATAGCCTAAATAAAATAAGTATTTTCATCAAAAATTGGGGTTAAATAATTGATTTGGCAAGCTAAAAAAGATATTTGTATATGTGTGGGTATGTGTAGGATCATGATGGGCCAAAAAGTGGCGATATTATGGGTATGTGCAGGGTATGTGGCTGACAAATTTTTTTACCAAAAATTGATGAAACGGTGTAAAGGGTTTTAAAGGAGATTCACATCTTTCCACCAATATAAATTATGCTTTTAATTTGAATCTCTATCAATAAATTATTATTCATTTTCTATTTGAATTATGACAAAGTCCCTCATCGATAAGCACTAAAACATTCTAGCTTCAAATGGTATCATATTTTTGAATTCAAACATGTGTCACATTCTATGCTTTGTATATTATTATAGGATTAAAAAAAAAAAATGAATTTCATAAAAGTTTTGATCGGGTTAAGGTGGTTAGACATAATTTTAAATTTTTAAAAAGTTGCACAAAAAATTAATAATTAATTATTTACTTGGAAAAAATTACAAAAAATATGCATCACATCCCGACATGATTCCTCTACTTATATCTAAAAATATTATAAAAAATAGTATCATTTTATTATGGTTAGGGTGGTTAGATAGACACCTACTTCTTATTTTTTCCCTGAAATTTCAAAATTTCACCAAATAGATTTTGAAAAAAAATAAACCTATTAGTTTAGAAACTACATTCAATTTGCTACAGATTCTATTCTTACATATTTTTGAAATAATATAGATAACTTATTCAAATTTTTATGTCAAGATGCCTAACTCTGATTTTTATGAATTTTTTACCTCTTAAGGGCCTATTTTTTCCATGATGATCCTACACATACCTGTGTGCAGAGGGAAAATAGTTTAGTGGCTTTTAATTTTTATTCCAAAAGCTCTTTTATCTATTGAAAATGGCTCTTTCGACAATGCAATTTAATTAATATACTTTCTTGCACATTTTGTAGTAGATCAGTGTCAAAACCCTCCAACCTGCTATCAAAAGCAACAATAAGTAGAGAATGAAAAGCATAAAGAATAAATTAATCATTTGTGTAAAATACTCATGTAAAACATACATATATATACATGTAAACATATATATATATATACATTCATACATATACATATATATATATATATATATATATACATGTACATACATATAAATATATATATACATGTATACATATACATATATATATACATGTATGCATATATATACGTATATACATTCAATTTATTTTTTTAGAAGTTTCCAATGACATTTTCGTCAGCACAACTGTCAATAAGACTTGTCACATGTAATAACTCTATTATAATTTCTCTATTTGTTTATAATATTTAGTGTCATGGAATGTAGCTTGAATTTTTTATTAAGCTTGTGGCATTTTATAAATATATATATATATATATATATATATATATATATATATATATATATATATATATAGATGTATACACACGTGTAAATATACAAAATTAGTTTGGTTGTTGTTAAGTGTTATTCTTTCTAATATCTTTTCCTATCTATTCAATTTATTTGTTTGAAGTTTTCGATGGGATATTCATCAGCCCAAGTGTGAATAGGACTTGTCATGTAGTAGCTCTATTACAATTTCTTTATTTGTCGTTATTTGTGTGTATCTTTCGCATTGCAGCCATTATCATAGGAGCAATTGTACTTATATATGTGTAGGGTTTGGGGTTGTATGAAACCATTAACATATTGGAGATAAAATTACTTTGGTGGTTGTTTAGTGTTATTCTAATAGCTCTTTTATAATTTGTCTATTTGTGTATTATATGATGAAACAATCTCTGCAAAATGTGTTTGGCAGCTTTTAAGTGTTATTGTAATAGTTATTTGAACTATTCAACTTTATATCTATAGCTAATACGCTATTTGTTTGAAATTTCTATTTGCTAAGAATAGACGATTTAATTGTGCAATATGTGTAAGATATTCATAATGCCACAATGACTATTCTGACAATGCAACTAAATCAATATATTTTCTTGCATATTTTGGAGCACATATTCATAATACTAGAATGGCTATTCTAACAATGCAACTGAATCAAAATATTTTCTTGCATATTTTGGAGTATACATTCTCACTACATGTATACATAGATATATACATACACATGTATGTATATATATGTATATGTATACAAAATGCCACAAACTTAATAAAAAATTCAAGCTACATTCTATGGCACTAAATATTATAGAGAAATACAGAAATTGTAATAGACCTATTATAGGACAAGCCCTATTTTGGATTTGTCGGTGATGAGGATGTGACCAGCTAGCAGGGACTTCACCGAGTTTTGTTGTGGCGACGTGGAGCTTGGAAAATATGTGGGTTGGCGGTGGTGGAGAGTTCTTTAACAATTTGCCTATTTCTCTATAATATTGAGTGCCAAATAATGGAGCTTAAATTTAGAATATATGTATGTATATATGTAACCATTCAGCCACCCTTTGGTGTATTTCTTTTGATGAAGTTGCCACTAGTTTTCTACAAATTCCAGCAAAATACCTCTACATGTTGCAGGACAACTTTGAGTCTATAATAGATCTATTTCAATTTGACCGTCATACATTAGCTGCTACAAATACACAACATATTATATTCTACTGACTACATTTCTCCATACTCATAGAGCTATCTTTTTAGGTTGCTAATTCAATTGTATGAAGCTGGTTCTTATCATGAAAATAATTATATGATGTGATCCTAAATCTTATTATGTAAAAAATACCTTGCCCATTTTATACATATACATGTATACATGTATATATATATACAT
>VDFB02178136.1:0-16869 GCA_007258455.2 Sequoia sempervirens | reverse complement strand
TACGTCCCAAACAGATTACATTAACGGCCAAAAGTCAGCGCTAAAGTGGGCATTAACTAACACTGACTAAAGCATGACTAATGAATCAAAATAAAAAATTTAAAACTTTCCCACGTGAAGGAAGAAATCAGATGACAAAAAAGTGAAAAACATTACACGAAGGGAGAGAGCAGGGCACTTCCAGCAACTGATGAATGAATGAATTAATTAATTAATGAATGAGAGATTTTAGTGACGTCTATGAGACCAAGTGGCCTAAGGGACCAAGAACCAAAAATCTAAGTAATTTCCAAAATCTTTCCCATGTTGGACCTTATTTTATCAATTTTGACCAAAAAACTAGTTATCTTGTTGATCTTCTCCTCCTCGAATAACTCATGCAGATTGTCAGCCTTTAAGTTGAATTTTTATGAGAAATTTGATTTAGTTTGTGACACCATAGGTAAGGTTACAATTTATTTTTTCTTGCTTGAATTCGTGATTGTTTACTGCTCTTTGTATTGCATTTGAATTCGTGATTGTTTACTGGTTCATGGCCTAACCAATCCATGCAACCTCTAAATTGTACCATAATTATAAATTGTAAAACCTTTGAGAAACCAACAAAAAATTTTACCCTACCCATTTGAGCTTTGGATCAAAATATTATAGCATGAAGCGAGGATTCCTTTGTATTCTTTTTCTAACATGGGTATCAAGGAAATAGTGAACTGCTTGGAAAATCTGGGAATTGGGTCAGACATTGCTAAGCAACTGTTGAAAATAAACACAGAAACAACTTGGTTTTTCCCAGCCGTGCCATAGTCACCGATGCCATGATAGATTCATGCAAGATTGCATTATGAAAGAGTTTTCATGATAAGGTTATCAACACTAAGCAAACCGAGCAAACATATTTTCCCTAGGTTATCAACACTAAGCAAACCTAACGAACATATTTTCCCATAAAACAAAACTTTCATACCACAAAATGGAAGAAAACTTTCATACTTGACAGTGTGTACTTCATTTTCCTCCATAGACTAGATGAAAATAATTTTCCCTAGGTCACCTCAAAATTTCAAGCAATGGAGGGAAGTGAGCATTGACAACAAACTCTGGCCACAATGAGGTAATTCATTGTCAATTTATAGATTTGTAAATGTTTCCATTGTTTCTTTGAATTTTACTTTTTAGTTTTTTATTTCTAAATTTAAAAGAAGAAATATAATTTAAAAAGATATCTCTCTCTCTATATATATATATAGGGACATGAGACTGAAAAAGATAAAGAGGAATTGGCTTCCATATTGGGGGTAGAGGCAATGAAAAAATTGGTTAATGTGGACTGGACAACACTTGCCAGATACATAGAAAAACAATCTATTAACCCCCCTCAAACATTTCAAACAAATCAATTGTGTCAAAGGGAATCAATTGATTCCCCAACCAGTCTTGGATCAAGCAAAAGATCCATACATTTGTAAGTATATTTAATATGTTAAGTGATATATTTTTTTATTTCATTGGAAAAAGTAAATGATTGCAAATTAATTAGTTTAACTAGTCCATGTGCCATGTTTTGATAGGAGGAGAAATATGGCCACCATCCAAAGTAGTTTGAAAAGAATATGTTACAAAACAAAAAGTGGAACGATTTTGTAATCTAGATGGAGAACGAGGTATCAATAGTTGAGTTTCAATAACTTAGTTGGATATTGTTGTGTTAATATGTCAATTTGTATCTCTTGTGTTGAGTTGTTTATTGATGCATATGATGAGTAAATAGAGCTCAAATCTTATGATTACAAGATGACCATTTATGTGCATGAATAAATAGTAGAAGGTTGTAGATGAACTCAATTCATCTGAATTTATGCCTCTTTGAAAGCATTCCTCTTGAATCTCTAATATCAGGTGCTCGAGACTTCCCTATAGCTTTTACCTTTTTGTTTGCCACCTTTCCTCTTCACTATGAGACTTCGTCTCCTTTTGTATATATGCATTTTCTGGCGGGGTATAATTCATTCTATGTTTTACCTTCCTCTTCTTCAAATCTTCTTCTTCATCATCCTCCTCTAAATCCTAGGATTTATCTTTAGCCCAACTTCCTCTATTCGATTCTAATTCCTCTTCTACATCAGTGGTTCATGTCCTTGATCGACTCTTGAGATTATCAAAATCAGAATCACTAGCTTCCATATTCAAAATTCCCAACCACCATCTTCAATAAATTTATCTGGATCATCAGTAATACTCTTCAAAATTGACAGCCAGTTCAAGTTCATTATGCTTTCATAATACTTTATATCCATGGAGTTCAACCATTCCTTGATACCATCAAGCGAAGATTGAGGAATGACATCAATGAGGAGTACATCCTGCTTGAAGTCTTTGAAAACAATAGCCATATCAAATGCCTTTTGCCCAGATCATACTCTCTCAAGGTTGGCAATCCTCCAATCTCATAATGTGATTACTCTGAAAGGTAATTCCACCAACTCTACCAAGCGGTTTACAGTAGGAACAATAAAGAAGTAGAGAGGCTTTGAAAGACTCCGAAAATGTTAAAATCAAGCTCTAGCTCAAAATAACATTTTTAGATGAGGCTACTCCCTTACTCGCTCTCACTCCGCCAGCCAAATCCAGAAACTTTGTGACCCGTTTTATTTTCCACACTATCCCTCTCTGCGTTCTTCTCGTTTCCAACCGAGGATCTGTACATTGACCTTCTTTCCCCACTAAATTTTGGACCACATCCATTTCATCCACATAAAACTAGGCATACTTGGTCTTCTTGGTTCCCACGCCATGATATGGTTATGAAAATGAAAATGAAGCAAAGTAATCATCTCCTTCTCCACCGGCTGGAAGAATGCATACTTAATGTTTTGATACATGATATTAGCTCTCCCTTCTCCTCTCATGGTTGAATACCGAAATCTAGTATGGTGGACCTCCAAATTTCTAGTCATCTTTCTTACTCTTCCACCAAATGTTGGCCTGATCCACACATCTGCTAGCCTAATTGGATTTGTTTTTTAAATTTGAAGTTTCTCCTGACTCACCATTATATCTCTCTCTACCACGGACTCTTTCTTTCTGAGATCGTCTTTGGGATTTAATCATCTATACCACAGGTGTGTGTAAATCCTTGCATCTAAAGGAAATTTCCTTAACATAAATAATGCTAGGGAATTTCAATGTTGCCATTGTAGTTGGCATTAAAGCTGGTACCTGCAACATTGAAAATTATCCTTATATAAGAATTCCCTCCATCTTGTTAATTGGCTTGTAACACTCTTGATGGTGGCTACATGAAATCTAATTTTGATTCCTCTTCTACATGGGAGGGGTTTTGGCATACTTGGTTGAGAATCTTCTAAATTATCAAAATCAAATCACTAGATTCCTGTATTCAAAAAAAATTCAATAGCGTCTTCCAATAGGATTATTTGGATCATTAGTAGCCACTCGCTAAAATTGAGCAGTTTAAGGTTGCTGCTTTCATAATACTTTATATCCATGGAGTTCAACCATTCATGATTGCCATCAGCGAAGATTAGGAATGAGGCGGTACATCACGAATTACCTCCCACTTGAAGTCTTTGAAAACAATAGCCATATCGACCTTTTTCCCAAGTCCTACTCTCTCAAAGTTAACAATCTCAATCTCACTAATAGTGATTACTAAGAAAGGTAATTCCACCAACTCTACCAAATAGTTTACCATAGGAACAATAAAAATAGAGGCTTTGAAAGGAACTGCATGAAAACCAAGCTCTCTAAATGGTATATCAATCTCTAGTTCAAAATATTTTAGATGAGGCTACTCCCATAGCTCTCTTACTTGCTTTGAAAAATCCTTGAAACTCTGTATTGATTTTATTTTTCATGTCCCTCTCGTTGTTCTTCCTCAATTTCATCAGGATCATACATTGAACTTCTTGCCCCTCCTAAATTTTGGACCACATCCATTACCTCCACATAAAACTGGACATCCTTGGTCTTCTTGGTTCCCATGCCATGATATGCAAATGAAAATGAAACAAAGTAATCATCTTCTTCTCCGCTAGTTGGAAGAATGCATGCTTAATGTTTTGATACATGATATCATCTCTCTCTTCTACTCTCATGGTTGAATACTAAAATCTAGTATGGTGGGCCTCTAGAGTTCCAATCATCTTTCTTCCTCTTCCACCAAATTCTAGCCTAATCCACATGTTTGCTAGCCTAATTGGCTTTGTTTTTGAAAGTTGAAGTTTCTCCCGAGTCACCAATGTATCTCTCTTTGCCTTTTCAAACTCTTTCATTTCTACAAATCGTTTCTAGGATTTAATCATCTATACCACATGGTTGATGTACTTTGAATCCTTGCATCTAAAGTAAATTTACTTAACATAAATACTACTAGGGAATTTCAATGTTGCCATTGTAGTTGGAATTAAAGCCAATACCTGCAATACTGAAAATTATCCTTATATAAGAATTCCCCCCATCTTGTTGGCTTGTAACACTCTTGATGGTGGTTACATGAAATCTGATTTTGATTCCTCTTCTACATTAGAGGGTTCATATCCTTGATTTGACTCTTCTGAATTATTAGAATCAAATTCACTAGATTCCAGATTCAAAAATTCCCAACCACCATCTTCAAAAGAATTATCTGGATCATCAGTAATACTCTTCAAAATTGGCCACCAGTTCAAGTTCATTCTTCTTTCATAATACTTTATATCCATGGAGTTTAACCATTCCTTGATGCCATCAAGTGAAGATTGAGGAATGGCATCAATGCAGAGTACATCCCACTTGAAGTCTTTGAAAATAATAGCCATATCAAATGCCTTTTTCCCAAGTCATACTCTCTCAAGGTTAACAATCTCAATCTCACTCATAGTGATTACTAAGAAAGGTAATTCCACCAACTCTACCAAACAGTTTACCATAGGAACAATAAAAGGAGAGGATTTGAAAGGAACTCCATGAAAACCAAGCTCTCTAAATGGTAAATCAAACTCTAGTTCAAAATATTTTAGATGAGGCTGCTCCCATAGCTCTCTTACTTGCTTTGAAAAATCCTTGAAACTCTATACTGATTTTATTTTTCCTGTCCCTCTCTTGTTGTTCCTCCTCAATTTCATCAGGATCATACATTGACCTTCTTTCCCCTCCTAAATTTTGGACCACATCCATTACCTCCATATAAAATTGGACATCCTTGGTCTTCTTGGTTCCCACATCGTGATATGGTTATGCAAATGAAAATGAAGCAAAGTAATCATCTCCTTCTCCAATGGCTGGAAGAATGCATGATTAATGTTTTGATACATGATATCAGCTCTCTCTTCTGCTCTCATGGTTGAATACCGAAATCTAGTATGGTGTGCCTCTAGAGTTCTAGTCATCTTTCTTCCTCTTCCACCAAATGCTAGCATGATCCACAAGTTTTCCAACCTAATTGGCTTTTTCTTGAAAGTTGAAGTTTCTCCTAAGTCACCAGTGTAGCTCTCTCCACCTTTTCAGACTCTTTCATTGCTAAAAATCATCTCTAGGATTTAATCATCTGTACCACATGGTTGATGTGCTTTGAATCCTTGCATCTAAAGGAAATTTCCTTAACATAAATACTGCTAGGGAATTTCAGTGTTGGCATTGTAGTTGGCATTAAAGTTGGTACCTGCAACATTGAAAATTATCCTTATATAAGAATTCCCTCCATCTTGTTGGCTTGTAACACTCTTGATGGTGGCTACATGAAATTTGATTTTGATTCCTCTTCTACATTAGAGGGTTCATATCCTTGATCTGACTCTTCTGAATTATCAGAATTAGAATCACTAGCTTCCATATTAAAAAATTCCCAACCACCATCTTCAAAAAAAATATTTGGATCATTAGTAATACTCTTTAAAATTGGCCTCCAGTTCAAGTTCATTATGCTTTCATAATACTTTATATCCACTGAGTTCAGCCATTCCTTGATGCCATCAAGTGAGGATTGAGGAATGGTGTCAATGCGGAGTACATCCCACTTGAAGTCTTTGAAAATAATAGCCATATCAAATGCCTTTTTCCCAAGTCATACTCTCTCAAGGTTAACAATCTCAATCTCAAGTATTTGCTAGGGAATTTAAAATTTTATTATGGTATGTGCACTTTGATATGATGTAATATGATTATGGTTTCGTCTCATATGTTGTAATATTAAATATATAATAGAAAAATAAATTATTGCATGAAATAAATAATAACTTCTCATTCTAAATGTTTTTTTTTGCAGAACACGGGTCTTCGAAAAGATCAAGATGATCGTCAACATGATATAGATCCACAAAATATTGGTTCTGCTAGTACAAATCACATGGCAGAGGATGATGATGACACATATGTGGAAGACACCGAGGCCAATGACAATGATGATGATGACAATGATGATGATGATGATGATGATGATGATCACAATGGTGATGATGATGATGAGACAGTTGGTGATAGTAACTAGTGACATTCATGATCATATAGACTGCATCATAGATCATTATTGATATATCGTTATGATGACTCTTTTCATGTTTACTATCATATGTATCATTTTCACGACCTACAGTACTATATTATTGAGTTGTATCATTTTCAATTTTTCACTATATCATTTGGATATGTATCATCTTGACTTGTATTAGTTTGAGTTACATAATTTATCAATTTTATTTATATCATTTGTGCATGTACCATTTTCACTTATGCTGACTGTTGGACATGTATCATTTTGACATGTTTTTGATGTACTAGCATATTTGACTTTCACTTGTTTTAGTTATATATGATGATGATCTTATCAGTATTGAATTGTCAATTTATATATATTAAAAGTGGTTGATGATTTTTGGATGGATATTTATTACGTATGATGAATTTAATTTACTGCTAAGGATGGATGTTGTCAAATTCAATTAAATTATAGATATTTGACTCACTTGTTTTAATTATAGATGATCATGTTATGTAATAATAGTTCAGGTAGTGATGAAAGGTAAAATTAATGCTTGGCACCTCCAGAATGTAATTGAAAGTTTTGTAGCGAGCCACATTAAAAGAGGTGGTAATGTCAAAGTGGATGTCTTATATAAATGGGCTTTAAATTTTGGTGAAATGGGGGAATTTAGGTTGGAGGATTTTATAGGTGTTAAGTTGGCAGAATTAGGTGAAAACAAAAGAGAGGACAATGCCTTAAATGAACAAGGTGGCGAAGCAAGTGAAGTAGGTTTGACATGAAAAGCGAAGGCAGGGTTGGCGGGTGGTGGTGAAGTACTACTTCATTAATAGAAAGTGTGGGAAATCCAAGATGATGTTAAATGCAAGCCCTCAATTAAGATGTGTTAATTGCATTTGGAAAGGGTCGAGAAAAATTCTACAACAAACTTTTGTGGTGGCGGTGCTAGTTGTCAAGAGAAATGGAAGCCAAATTCACCTTCTGGTCACAAAGATCTCTGGGCCCATTTTATGGAGAGGTGTCCAGAAAATGACTGGAGGGCCTTTTCCTTGTTGACAATGAGCGGCTAGTGCAGTGTGCAAAAATGATTTGTGGCAGGGATTTCGGCTCTTTGAAACACAAATACCAAACCAACATGGACTTATAATCCTTAATTGCAGTGTGGGGCTTGGATTTAGGTGAACCAGTGGAAATGGTGAGGATGGTGGTGTAGAAAATTGTGCATGAATATTTTCTGGTAGGCATGGAGTCCATTCTCGAATGGGTGGTTTCGGGTGTAGGTTTAGATTATTTTGGAGGACTGGTAGATGATGAAATTGAGGAGCTTATGGGAGACCAGGGCTCAAACCCTTTATTCGTTGGCCCGAAGGAAAATACAAAACTGGTTATCATGAGGAAGCACATTTGGGATGGAAAGTGCTCAAACTCTTCATCGAACAAGCAAAGGCAGAGATGTAGGGATTGGAAGCGAAAAAGGAAGCACCAGAAGAAGAAGTTGGGGAAGCGGCGAAAGAAGAAGCCTCTGAAGGAGATAGCCAAGCGTCTGTTGGGTCTGGGTGGAGCTCGTTAAGACTAGTCATGTTTGTCTGTGTCTAATTTTGAATTCTCCCTCCGCTTTTGTTGTATTAAAGTGTGTAACTCTAAACATTGTTAATGGTGGTTATTTTTTGTAAGGATTTTACTAGTATATAGTTACAGGGGTTACAGGGTTTATTTAATGTTTTACTCTGCACATTAGCATGCCTCTAGTCTTTGTCATTTGCTGTGGAATTTTGGTGGGTAATGACATTGAACAATACATGTAATTTTTATCTTTACAAGCAATACACAAATTTTGTGTTACCGACCAAAAAAAATAATTGTCTTGTTATTTAATCATATGAGTTAAATAATTAAATTACTTAGTCTATAATCATATGAGTTATTTAAGAGGCACAATATATTTAACTAATTAAATTGAAATAAAACATATTAAATTAATAAAATGAAGCAAAACAAAAAGCATTTTTAGAAGCAAAAAAGGAAGCAAAACAAGAAGCATTTTTAGAAAAAAAAAAGGAAGCAACAATGGAAGCCAAACTAGAAGCAATCTTGTAAGCAAAATTGGAAACAAGCGTGGAAGCAAAACTGGAAGAAAATCTGGAAGCAAAACAGGAAGCAAAACCGGAAGCAAAACAGGAAGCAAAACTGGAAGCAAAACTGGAAACAAAACTAGAAGCAAACCTGGAAGCAAAACTGGAGGCAAAACTGGAAGCAAAATTGGAAGCAAAATTGGAAGCAAAACCAAAAGCAAACCTAGAAGCAAAACCAGAAGCAAAACTAGAAGCAAAAATGGGAGTAGATATAGAAGCAAAATCAAAAGCCTAATTGGGCACTATTTCCAATGCTATTTCACAGTGTTATTTTAGTTTCATGATATTTTTTAGTTGCTATTTCTGACACTATTTTAGGTGCCGCTACTTGAGGGCATTGTGATTTTCTGATTACTAACTTCTGATACATTATGGCACAAAATTAGGTGTGTGTCAAATTCGGCCTTAGAGATGACCAAATACTATTTGTCTTGGGGATTTAGCGTTGTAATAGTCACCTATAATTCATAATTGAGAATTTGGCCTATTTTATTTATTTCCCTCCCTTCCCCTCTCCCCTCCCTCTTTCCTCCCTCTCACTCTATCCCCTCCCCTCCATTCCCTCTCTCTCTCTCATTCCTCCATTCTCTCCCTCTCCCTCCCTCTCTTCCACTCTCTCTCTCTCTCTCTCTCTCTCTCCCTCACTCTCCCTCTCTCTCCCTCTCTCCCTCTCAGGTCTCTCTCTCTCCCTCTCTCCCTTTCAGGTCTTTCTCTCTCCCTCTATTATATAATTCAATTAAATATATATTAAAGATCTAAGAGGGAGATGGAGACTTCAAAGCGAGACTATGTATTAAATATAATATATAATATATTTAATAAATATAAAGTATATCTAAAATATAAATAATATATATTATAGTATATATTATATATACTATATACTATAATATATTTAATATATATATATATATTATAGTTTATATTTAATATATAATATATATTATATAATATATAGTGTATTTATATATAATAAATTTATAATACAGAAAACAAATATCTGTTTTGTTGAAAAGAAACTCCGCCTCATTTTCAAAGGAAGACTATGTATTAAATATGATAGATAATATATAATATATTTAATAGATAGTATAATATATAATATATAGTATATGTGAAATATACTATTGTATATTTATATACAATAAATTTATTATATAATAAATGGAAACATATATCCAATTTGTTGAAGAGATGTATTAAATATATTATATATTTAATATATATTACATAATATATAATATAATATATATATATTATATTTAATATATATTTATATATTATATAATAAATAATATAATATATATAATATAATATATAATATATATTATATATTATATAATATAATATATAATGTATATTATACAATATATTTCATATATATTATATTTAATATATAATATATAATATATGTGTAATATACTATTGTATATTTATTACAATAAATTTATTATATAATAAATGGATATCCATTTGTAACGGATATCCCTTATGAAGGGATATCTATTTTTTATTCCATTGGATTTGAAGCCACATGCGAATATAATATAGTTTTACAAAATGGATATCCGTTTATAAGGGATATCCATTTTTTTGAGGACTTTATAACGCAAAATCTTCCTCATTTTCACAAACCTTGCCTCATTTTCGTGACGTAGTAGTCGAGCAGTGACCTTCAGCGACTTTTAGGTATGCATTTTTTGCATTTTTTCTATTTTTTTTGCTAATTAGTGTTTAATTTAAGTTTTTTTTTGCAGTCTTTGTGGTTTTATTCAATTTTTTCATTTCTATCTAAACTTACAAAAAAAATTGAAACCCTAGTTAGTGGAAAACAAAAAAAATGAACCTTCATTACTAGAAAAAAAAGCATAAAATTGAACCTAGTATATTAAATAAACATAAAATAGAACCTTCATTAGCCCCTTTTTGCATTTTTTAAAACTGTTTTACATTCTTTTATGTTTTTCCTTCTTTATCACTTATTCTCATGTTTCTTAAATTCTTGCTTTGTTTCTTATTCTTAAGTTAGTATTTCTTTTTTAAACAATTTGTTTTTTAGGTTTTTTATTTTTTAATTGTTTTGACTCTCCTCAGCTCTCAAAATAGAAAGGATCCTTGTTGGAAGTGCTCTAAATTTCCAATAGTTGGTGAATCTGGATCCACTGTTAGTACTAACCAGACAAAACTTGTCCCCGAAACCATAGGGAAATGGTCGAAGTGAATGGGTAATAATCGATGGGCTATCATATTGTATCATATACAAATGATAGCCTCCCACACAACCCATTGATTATTGCCCATTAACTTTTCCCATTTCCCTATGGCTGCAGGGACAAGTTTTGTTTTTCCATTACTAACTATGTATACAGAGTCACTAAGTATTGGCAATTTGGAACTTAACACTTCCACCTTTGTTGAATCAATTTGGAGCTTAACACTTCCACATTGCAATGAGGTAAAAATTTAATGTATTTTAAATGAGATTTCACATCACTTTAAAATAATTATTTGTTTTCCATTTACACGCCTTAGACATAAATGAGCTTTACACAGTTTTTCATTTGTATTCAATTAAGTCATTTATATTGAATGGTTTAAGGGGATTTTAAAACATGTATCTTACATTTTTAAATTATAAATTTAATGCAAGTTCACTTATAGATCTAAATCATAGATCCATGCCCTCCAGCTCCAACCATTCCACCTCCACCCACTCCACCTTGTAACCCCCCACCTCCACCACCTACATACGATGGTGCTTGCTTTCGAGAACAAGTCAATGTGAATGTTAGAACCATTCAAAATCAAGTTAACACTATTCAAAATGAAGAATGTGTTCATCCATTATTGAGGCGTTTTGCATCAAAAATACAAACTGTTGTTGATACGGTTAGGTCCATGGAAGTGGACTTAGACGAGCATCAATGATGGCTAGAGTAAAGGAGACAGTCCCAATCTAAAGAGGAAAACACAAAGAAATGAATAGATGCAATTGAGAGCCATAAAACTTTATTAAGACAATGATCTTATATTTATAAAACAATTGATCTTGGATGTTTATATTAAAAAAGAGGGAAACAAATTTGTGGAGCCACGTGGATTTTAGCAATATGCGATGGTTGCTTATTTCTAGCCCCCCTTTTTTTCACAACTTATTTTCAATTCCTAAACAGTAGTTGGTCCATTAAAATAGGAAAAGATTCCAAATTATCCTTTCCCAACAATAAAATTTATGCATGGGAACACTCCCGCTACTTAAATTTATGCATGGGCACATGAGGTAAATGATATGTTTATAGTGTGTGATTTTTTTCTTTTAAATATTTGTCCTAACACTAAGTTCTTTTTATATGTGCATTGGAGGATGCTTGGGTGAAAGACAAATAGAAGGACAAGAGAAAAATCGAGGTAAAAATATAAATTATATGCTTTATATCAATTATTTTAAATATAATGTTCATTTACAATATTCTTAATTCATTATATTTTTCAAGAACACTAAAATGGTGGCCAAAATTATAAAAATGTATATACTTCTAACTTCTTCCTCTATGTTTTGTACTCATTTTAGTGTTTGTTACCCTTATATGTGATTATGATCCATTTCTCATGCTTCTAAGCATAAAACCCTCATAGGAGCTCCAAATTAGTTAACTAGGAACCCACTCTATTGCAAAAATCCTATTCCCCTTGTTGTGTAATGTTATATCTTGCAAATCTGTTGCAGCAGATTGAATATAATAAAAACCCTATAATTTTTTTATTTAAAGATTAATCAATCCTAATATCTATATCATAGAAGAAATAGATAAATAAGCTAGCCAAACAAGTTTTTTTAGGAAAAAAGACACCCCAAATTGATATACATTTTAGAAATCCTAATTTCACAATCATATGTTAAGGGGTTTCAATCATATTTTAAGGGGCCTTGCAACGAAATATTCGTATATTGATGTCTTATTAATCAAACACATTAATATGAACTAAAAATTGATTACCATGTAGGCTTCACCTTGTGTTTTGATCAAGTAATGCATGTGGCATTGATTTAGAATTAAGAACATGAGAAATTGCATTACTACAATTCAATCAAACTAACTTTTAAGGTTTACTGTCATCCTTGTATTGTCAATCTTATTACAAAATAAATTCCCAAGTCTTAATTCAAACCTTGCTACACCTATATTATTCCAAATTATGAAAGTGATGTGACCCAAAATCCAAAATCAGAACAAAATCTTTCAAACTATGAAGTAAGGTGCTGCAAAGATTCTTGCCTCTAAAGCTTAGCAGCCAACATGGTGTGAGGGCTCTACAAAATTTGTTGAACAACTTGTTGCTGAAGTTCTATATTGAAGGATAAGGATGTATGAGTGAGATCTATAATCTTGTTTAATTTTTTAGTGAATAAAAATGTATTATTGTGATCAATTGATATAAATTATTTTTCATTGTTATTTAGAAATTTTGTTTACAATAAGACTTTCAATACTCATATTAGTAAAAATAAGCAAATACAAATTAGAAAAATAGATTTTAAAATATCTGATATTATAAAAAAAAAAAATTGTAAACATAGATCTAAACAAAAGTGAAAAATTCTAGTATGTGATGGATCAATTAGAAAAATCAAATTGCATTCAATGAATGCTATAGAAAATTTCCCATAGATAGAAACTAACAATAAGATTAAAGAAACACAAATTGACAAAGTCTAAATAACAATTTTATTTAACAATTAACCCACTTTTTAAAAAATATTTATTAATACTCAAATTTACACATTTAATATTCACCATTGTTTAGCAAACCAGAACAAATGATTTGATTACTCATTTACATTCGCTAAGAAACCACCTCTTCAATGGTGATGAAGAGCATATTTACAACTATGGTTTTACTATCTACTTGAACTGCTTGATTGTCAACATCAATGGACATGTTATTAGACAAATCTTCAACATTTTCCATAGGGATGTTTAAATCTGGTAGAGAAAAATCTTGTGAAGATGACTCTACTGCATCTTGTCCAATTGACATCTTTAATGATTTTAATTTTGCGGAAGTTGTTGGAGATTGGGTAGGAAGTTGGTGTTGTCTTCACTGTAAAACAAAAGAATATTTCTAAGTTAGTTTGTTAGGATCCATTCTCTCAAGAAAGAGAAACAGTAAAAAAATATTAAATAAAAATATGAATTCATTACAAAGAAAGTAAAACTTTTACTTGCTATTACATTATGAAATACTTTATTACTGGAATCGATTTTAAAAAATTAATTAACTTCTGCTTCAAAAATTTATTTTCAGAAACTGTTAAGTATCTTCTCCTTTTCCTGATTAAAAAGAATGGTCTTAATAATACTCTTTTTTATTACGACTTTTAAAATAAGAATTAACTGCTAACAAAAATCAAACCTTTTCCTTACTTAAAAGAGTATAATCATCTTAATAACAATTCTTTTGTTCTAATATCTAATGACTTTTGCAATAGAAATTGACAAGAAATAAATCTTTTCCATCTCTTCGTTTTGTAATGATAGGTCCAATATACAATTCCTTCAGCTCTGCCAGAGTACAACTCTCACATTAATCAGCCATCTAATAACAGAATTCAAAGAAAAAACAAAGAAAGATGAACTCATAAATACCTTTCTCTTACGCACTTTTCCATTGGAAGGGTTGTGCACTCCTAATTTTCTTTCCACCTATACCAAATGCAAATGTGATTAGTCTATTGAACCATATAGAAACATTAGAAAAGAGAATTAAATTTTTAGATCCAACCCTTCAAACAGAATTTTACTTAAAAAAAACATACAAAATTAATATCATTTAAGTGATGAATATTCCATGCAAAATATATACAAAATAAAATCATTTTAAAATACTCAGAGAGAATTACAGGCAGTTTGAGTAAGATGTAAAAAAATTGCAGTATTATGCTGTGAGTTTTTAGCTGTAATAATTTAAGTACTTTCTTTCTTGCATTATCATTCACTAACAGATAACAGTTTGAGCAGACAGAAATTTATAGTGAAATGGACAGTGAAGTCTACCTTTGGTTATTCTTATATTTTATTATTATATATCAGTACTGCTTGTTTCCTTGCAATGTATTAAAAATCCAGAGTGGTTAGGAGGAAATGCTTAGGATCAAGATTTTTGATGAACAATTTAAAGTGAGAAACATAATTTCAAATTGGTTATGAAAGTATGTCAGTTATTGGAGAGAGGTCCATAGTGGAGCACCCTAACTTCACGTTTCTCAAAATCTTATGTGGAAATTTCAAATTACTTCTATTTTTGCACAACCATTTATTTGGCAACTCACATGCTTTTATATTTCATTTTAGGGCCACATCATCAAATATAATGCCACATCAGCATGCTTGCTTTTTGTTGAGGTATCCAAAAAGGCCCAAAAAAAAAGTGAGACTGATAGTGGTGCACTAAGTCATGTTTTATTGGTGCCCTGATGTGGCATCACATGATTTGTCAATTTATGTACTTTATGGATAAAAAGTGTTTTGCAATTGAATATTAAGGTGCTCCACTATGGGGCCTATTAAGGACTACTTCTATCCGCACTATTGAACCTCACTCCACTATGGGCGCCTCTCCCCTAATGATGACATAAAATTTGCAATGTCTGTGTTACCTCTCTTATAATTCCTATCTGTAGACACCAACAGCTACTATTTGCCAATTAATATGATGGTACCAACATCTAGAAAAATTAGCACCACAAGGAAATGTCTCAAATCATAGAAAGATCAAAATGTGCCCATCTTTAAAAGGATCAAAACCAAATTCACCTTATCTCGAGATAAACCTGTGAGGTCTGCTACCAAGACTCTCTCAAGCAAGATATTATAAATCATTACATAGATTTCAGGATGATAACTGTGAATCTTAAAATGGCGGTCAGATTGCCAAATGTTCTTCCTGATTTTTAGATCCTTGTGTATTTCTAATTAAGCATCTAGAAAGTCCAGCACCACAAGTAAAAACTAGGGGCGAAACAGAAACATCAAGTGAAAACAAAAAAAGCACATAAACCCAAAAAAGAAAAAAGTGCCATTCACAAAAGAAAACGCAGCGCCACCAACCTTCGGCCCCAGGGTGAGGTCACATGGACGCGGACCAGCTGCACAGTCGCAGGAGATCCTCTGGTTGCAGGCAGAATACGCCACTGTGGAGCGCAGCTGCTTGCGCCCCCGCGACGCCAAATGTCCGCCCCGCACACGGCTCAATTCCAGCAGCGCCTGCAGCGCCACCCGCTCCTTGGGGCTCAAACCCTGTTTAGCAAAGCTACGGCCTTTCATCGCAATGTAAAGCAGACGAAGTGAAGGAGATCAGATTTCCCGAGAGCGTGGAGTGCATGTATAAGAGCAATTCTGGTGAGAGACAACAATCATATCAGTAAAACACGAATGCTGTGAATGAAAATCCTTACTAATGACATCTTATATATATAAAAACTGAATCTAAAATTAGAATTTAAGTTGGCGGATTGAAATTACTAAAACAAATTCACGCGCCATAGAAGGATAATACTGATTTTTCGTTGTCAGTTATGTAAACTTTACAACAGAAATATTGTCGGGAGGAAATATAGAAAGCTTTCCAAACTCTTGATTATGGAAAGGGGTCTATAGTGGAGCACCCTAACTGCATGGTCTCATGGGCTTGGGCTCCTATTTTCATGGAAGTAGGTGGTCCCATGAGGAAAAAAAAAATCTGCTACAAGATTAAATGGAATCTTTTTCAGCCCAATAAGCATGTGGCTGAAAATTTCAGCCCGTGGAATTGGGGGGGGGCTAGAAATTGCTCCACCTGCTTAACAGTACTTTCCTACCACTTGTCTCAATTTTTGAGGGAAATGCTGTTTATTTATTAATTTTTTATTGACAACACCACCATTCCACCACTTTTCCACCACCAGCCTGCCAAAAATTTGAAACTTGCAAATATTCATGGGACCACCAGCCAAAAAAATTTCTGCTAAAAACTTAAGCAGAATCTGCTCCAGATTTTAAGGAAGCCCCCCTCCATGGGACTGCACTGTAACTTAGTGTTTCTTAAAATCCTACATGGAATTTCAAATCAGTCCCAATTTAGCAACTCACCTACTTAAAAAATTTAATTTTAGGGTCACATCATCAAATATGATGCCATATCAGCATGTTTTTTTGTTAAGGTATTAAAAAAGACAAAAAAAATAAGTGAGACCCATAGTGGTGCACTAAGTCATGTTTTATT